>JANQDE010000007.1:1544465-1633796 GCA_037157785.1 Cephalotes varians | reverse complement strand
AAAAAAAAGAAACGACTGGCTAGAAAAATTTCATGAATTTATATAGACCGGAAGATTATTGAAGATTTATTTGCGATAGATCGGATAATTTTCTAGTGCAGTGACGCGCAACATGCGGCCCGCCCTGTGAATTCTTTCCGGTCTGCTGGCTCATAGCCCGAAAAAATATAAAATCATACTTTCTATCTTGCAAACGAAATAAACATTGTTTGCGTTTTGCAAGATTTTATTTATTGCTGAAAATGGCCCTCTGAAAATGATCCTTAAAGAAGGTTGCGCGTCACTGTTTTACTGCAACGTTCTAAAATGATATCAAGGGATGCCGTTTCTTCCATTTCACACGAGACTTTCTACCGGCGGAGGAAACCGAGGAATCTTCTACTTTAATCTAATAACTTTTATATCTCCGTACGACGTTGCGCGCGGTGGACACAAAATGTTCCAAGGATCTGTATTAGTATTTTGAGAATCGCCAGCGGCGAAGAGAATGAATGAGTTGAAATATTGGCCTCGCTCCGCTGGCCCGGACAGAAATCGCGAGGGGCCGCGATGCGGCCGGAAGAGTGCGATCTGTTATTCTGTCGCGGAAGCACGAGGATCGAGACATAAAGGTCTCTGGCCGTAATTCCGGAAGGACCGCGATGTGGTCCCGGCGGGGTGAAGGACGGGGGAGGTTAAGAGCGGAAAGAGGAGTAATCGAGGTTGATGTAGCGGTGAAGGAAGGTCCTTCAGGCTCTCGATCCACGCGCGACCTGTAACTTTTGCTTCGTACGGGGGGTTCAAAGGTCACGTAGTGGTCACTTCAAGTATATCTTGAAAGCCGGCTACGTCGGAAAGGGGGAGAAAGAGAGAAAATTCACCGCCTCGTGAAAAAATAAACTCTTGACCGCGACGCTCTTTCCGGCGCACGGAGAACGTTAGCCAGCAGCGTTCGCGAAGCGAAACCGCTTATATTTTTTGAGTAGAAGGGTCATAATGTCGCACAAAGTGCCACGAGGATCGTAGCGATACGTGCCTTTCTTCTATTCGCGCCGACATTTATTAAGTATAACGAAAGAAAATTGTTTCGTTCATTACACACGAGTTTCGTCGAATCATGGAGTCGTTTAATCCATGACATTCAGATAATTTCGTGCCAGTAAACACTTTAAATATTGAAACGCTCTTCGCAATAGTGAGGGAATAGGTGGAGGTTCGAATATTATTTTAAGAGAGTGATTACGCGTCGCAAATAAATACATGAATTATAAATGCATACTACTTTCCGTGCAGGGCAGTTAATTAATGAGATTAATTAATATAGCGTGCACGCGAGAATAAATTAGTAGCAATTTTCGATGTTGAATATAGTTAATTGAAGTACGAAGCTTAAATCAACGACGAAATCATAGATTCGTTAGAGGAGGAAATTTATCAGAGGATACGTGAGCGTACTATGCCGTTGGGTACTATTTTAAGTAAGCTTTCTTTCTCCACGGTTCCGACAGCAACTTCGCGTGTGCTTAAAGCTCTCCCGTCCCGGAAGAGACGATCTTCCCGCGTAAGATACGAGCGCGAACCCGAGACCGCGGGATTACCGGATCCGCAAAATTAATCGTCCATAGAATTAAAAGTCCTGCCGAGACGGGATTACCGTAATTGCCCACTGTCTTCGACAATATGCAAATATCCCGCGATTGCTTCTCCCTCCTCCGCGCCCTTCTCTCGTCGATCCCCGTGTAAGCGCTAATTAAGCGCGTGTCTTACAGTCCATCTTTGGCGATGAGCGCGCGCGCGCCGAGTTAGCGGAATTAACGTAAGATCCGTTTTCGGGTCCGCATGTCACGTTCAAGATTTGCCGTGAATTACTATCGACAAATCGCGACAAAATTTCGCACTACGCGACAGCGACATCGCGATAGCGAGAACGATGCCGCCCCGACGTTAGTGTCGCGCTATTGAATGGGGGTTGATTTATGTAGCGCTTGAATTACGCGGGGCTTGATTTACCATCAAGTTTCGCTAACAGCCTTGATTGACTGGCTCCGCTTACCTGTGATATACTTCGGGGTTAACTAATTTTGATTTCCCGGGATATCTTGTTTCTTCACATCGTTCTAACTGGATAATACATGCACGGGGATAATAAAATTAGTACGATCAACGTGATTCAGCCTTGCGCGAGCGAGTAATGCTCGGCAAAATGAGCGGAGTTTGAAAGTTCCGGTAATTTTAAGCGTATTAGCACTTCTTTCTGTAACCTGCGAACAAACATGACAGAGGATGTTTCACGTCGCCAGACAGGATGATTATTCATTGGAATTATGGAAATAGCCAACAACCGCGATTACGTTCGAAGTTTCTCCGCAGGCTCCGGGCTTTCGGCGATAATTCTCTCGAAAGTAGAATGGTATCATTTTCCCTCGGTAAATGCGCGGCTGCATTTGATAACGGCTGCATTTTGATAACACGAGCAAGTAGGAACGTTTAGTCATACCGATAACGTTGCCACGCTGTCACGAGAGAGCGAGTGTCCGTACGTTAGTCATGCAAAAACGAGCCCTAACGGCCAATTCTGCGAAGGACACGTCGGATGTAGCGAATGTCGGGAAGAGCCGATGGTCTCGGCTGAAAGCCCTTACACATCGCGCGGATTTACGTGGCGACGTATAGATACTCGGATATCCGAACGACTCCGATCCGGATTGCATCGGGACCGGTCGTTGCGCGGGAAGTAGACAGCCTCGGCTATCGAGCCGAGTCGCTCGTGCGAAGGCTCGAGGGATGGATTTATCACGAAAACGCTTCGCTCGCAGTAATCATTTTTTTTTTTTGTGTTGTTGCCGGCGATGAAACGCGCGGTAGTGACGCGCGTGACAGATTTATTGCGCGGATCGAAAGGCCGGGGAGCGCACGTAGCAGTTATTGGCGCGGACCGCGCGTCCGCGTGTAATATCATGGCAAACGTATTTTACAATTTATTCTGTTGTGGGATTTATGATAATTTATTATTGGGTCCGGTGGGTTCGACGCGATATTTATTATTGTATCATCCATTACGCGTCTGCATGGGAAATGCCGGCAATATTTTGACAGTATATTAACGTAATTTTGTACCTTAAAAAATTTGTGTCATCTCGTGTGTAGCGACAGAATTCGCACTTTCCGCAGTTTTCGCGTTCCGAGGTTCCGTAACGCGATTCCCAGCATTCCTTTCACATTTTTCGAATTTCGTCGTAATATTCCCACGCGATTTTCATAATTTTTGCGCGGAAAGAACAATTTTGCTGAGGGATAAAGTTTTGTTGGATATAAATCAGAAAATAATTTTATTGGAAAATAATGTGCAATGCTGCAAAAAAATTTTGACATTCTAGCAACTAGCAGTTTGAGCGTTCTACATAATTATTTTGATAATTCAACAAAATTACTTTTCTGATCTGTATCCAGCTAAAATTTTAGATCTTTCAGCAAAGTCGTTTTTTCCGTATGCCTTTTTCATATTTTTTCACGGATTGAAATTAATAACTAAAGTACAAGTTTCAACGGCGAACAAAGTTGCGACGTTCGCGGAGCTAGCGCAGCAAGTTCGAAATTGCGATTCAATCTCTCGGCATTATATTCAATCTCTCGTCAATGTAAGACACATCCCGGAGCGCGCTCGGCGAAGTCGCAGACGCCGGAGTTCGTCAAGCCAATCCATAATTAACGGCGCATACGGAATTCCGGGGACAATGTGCGCGCTTGGAGGGTCGTGCGGTATAATGTATCCCGAACCTTTGATTCGAGCGGAGGAAGATCAAGGCGAGAGCTCCCCCAGGAAAGTCAACGCTGACGTTCCCGAGATGCACGTGCGCATTCTATGTAAATAGCAATCCAGTTTGCTCGAGGATCAGCAACCCTCAGATTTGGGAGCTTTGGCCGACGGAGGTTTCCGTCTTTGCACCTTCGCCCTTGATCCTTCCGGCTTAGACTCTCGGTCGTCTGCTACCACCTTATCGTATTCTCCTTCTCTCGTTTCTCTGTTCCTCCGGCCCATCCCTTGTAAGGAGCACGCAGACACATGGAACTGGTCTTCTGGAAGAGGTTATCGGTTCCTGCCGGTCGTCGAATGTCTTAATCCACAGGATTCTCTGCCTTCTATTTTTTCGTTTTCCATTTTCCAGCGTGTCTTCTATGCGCTACAAATTTTTGAATTCGAAAGAATGAAAATTGTGGGAAGAAACGAAATCGTCGAAGTCAAAAGATAAAGAAAAATTACGGAACGTGAAAATTATATTATATTACAATTTCTACGACGAAAAAAAATAAATGCGCGAATAATATGTATTAACTTAATTCATTTAATAATCTCTCTAGATAGATGTTCAAGTAGAGGCATAGAATAGAACTTAATTTAAATAAAAAGCAATTGCTGCAGGACGCAATTGAGATTGGACGACTTTGATGTTTCGCCTGAGTGAACGTGGCTGGACTTAATCGTTTTCGTCTCTTCCGAGACATCTCTTCCAAGTTCCAAGAAGTCCTAAGAAAAGATTTGCACTGTCTGGAGGAGAGTCGAACACAGCGGGCGTCTCGTCGGTAGACTTTGCGGCGAAACACTTTCATTAGGATGGAAACTTAATTAGGGTGTCCTCAGGGTCGGAAAACTCTGCAACTTGCTTGCAACGAACGAATCAATTTTGTTACGACCTAAGTGTCAACGACGAGAATCGATCAGTTTTACGATGTCGCTCTTTTTCTAAACTATTTGTAAAAATAGATTGGTTTATAAACGAGTTAACGTTCTTTAAGATGGATTGCATTACCGTTAGACGTTAGGAATAAACAAAAGTTTTCTTACACGGAAAGAATAGTTTTGCTGAAGTATCTAAAAATTTAGCTAGCTACAAACCTGGAAATAATTTTGGAATTTATTAAAATAATTATGTAGAATGCTCAAACTGATTGCTAGAATATCAAAACTTTTTATAGCATTTATCATATTTCCTACATAATTATTTTGACGGTCCAACATAATTATTTTCAAATCTGTTAAACTTTTAGGTATCTTCAGCAAAAATCTTTTCGTGTAGCTAATGAATTTTTTTTAACTCGATTAGAGAATAAATTTTGTTTTCTAAAAAAGAATTTGCTGAAGTGTTTAAAAATTTAGCTAAATATAGATCTGAAAATAATTTTTATGAATCAAAATAATTATGTAGGACGTCGAAATTGGCTGCTAGAATATACAAATTTTTTATAACTGCTCATCATGCTTAAGTTTTCTACATATTATATTTATTTTGATGGTCCAACATAATTATTTTTAAATCTAATTAAATTTTTAGATATTTTAGCAAAAATTATTCTTTTCGTGTACAGTTATTATTTTTCTAGTTAGGTTAGTATTTAATAAACAGTTTTTAGTTTCGTTTTTTAATTCATCAAGCTTGGATACAACGGAAGTCCGTATTTTCTTTATGAGGGCTCATAAAACGGGAATTAGAAGACACAACGTAATGATGCGCCTTCTGGAAACAGAGGGAATGTCTACTGTCTACTGTCGTACCCGTATCCCGAATGTGGCTTCGTCTCGCAATATAAAGCTAGAGTGAAACATCAAGTGGCGTGTTCCGTCACTGCGTAGCTCCAAGGGGAAGAAAGATAAGTCGCGGTCCGCTTTGATTTCCCTGTAGAGCAGTACGGGCAGCGGAAAGCTCTCCCCGTACATCAACGGAGGGGTTGCCTTTCCCTGTCGGACCTTTTAAATTTGCGCGACATCAGCCGCGGGGATGAGTCGTGTTGCGGGGACGCGTCGTATAAAATGCCTGCGGTCGTCAAAATTCCGAGAGATTAAAATTCTCGCGTCGCGAGAACGAACTGTCCAAAGTGACGTTACAAAGTTTCCGCCCTATGCGAGAGATGCGCGCTCGAGTGATCATGTCGATGATGCACGTTTCTCTTTTTCGTCGCCGTCTTTCGGTTGGAGAACAGCATAAATTCGGATTATATCCGCGAGTTAAGAGCGTCCCGAAGTACATGTTTTGAATTCAGAATGTATGCGGGATATATGAGTTCGGTAGATACCATCGGGACTTGAGATCTTTCAGTGCCGTAAATCTGTCCGCGGTAACGGTCGCAGGATAATACGGGCTCCGCGATATCCGCTCTCTCTCTCTCTCTCTTTCTCTTTTCTTTTCTTTACTCTCGGCGTGAGGGAGAACAGAGTTACGCCGTGCGCACCCGCGTCTGCAAGTGCACCGCGGGGAAATTGATGTATTTCGAACGTCCGCGGCGCCGCGAGAAGATAACTACTAATTTGTCTAATCCATCTTTGCGCACCGGCCACGTACATCTTGGGCGGTAATGGATTCGAGAAAGGTGCCGCGCTCGGACGGATGATCGATGGGTGGGAAACTTATGAACAATAGAGGTTCAAGGCCGCAAACTTCGTCCGGACGGGCGGAGGGCTATGCGTTAAAGGGCATAAAAGAATGGGGGGAGCACGCCAGGCAAGATTCGTGATAAATTATGATCAATACATAAATGCCGGAGGAGAAAAAAAAACGATTTTTCTTTATTTAGAACACGACGGGTAAAAATAATCTCTGTGGATATAAAAAGCATTCCTTCTCCCAGCTATTTATTTATAATTTAACGCGCGCGTGTTCACAGCGTTTTATAGCATTTTATAACGATGCGTATCTCTCATCGACGATCTCGTGCAACCCGACACTCATGTTTGTTTCGTTTTTTTTTACTCACGCATTATTATAAATTTTTTTTCATGGAGTGATACATTATTGCTATCTTTTACGCTCTCAAATTCACATGAAACACAAGCGAACTGTACAGATATAACGAATAATAACGATATAATGTTCGATGCTTTTTTATTTAATGCAAAATATCCAACTTTTAAATGGCAATTTTTCACAAAGCTCAGTGGTTATAAAGTTCAATTTGCTTCTAGATTTATTTATATTTGATATGGATATTTTATTTTATATTATTCAACGATACGCGCAAATATTTGGTTTCATCGACGTTACGCGATATAGGAACATATGTAATAGAGAAATGATATCGCAATTAATCGCGAACGAATTGCGCATTGCGGGAGAAATGGCGTAAAAAATATAAAAAAGAAGTAAAAAAAATAGGATGAAACTTCGCGGAAATATCGCGTGTCGAACATCTAAAACACACGAAAGCTTTTAACTCCATTTCTATTCTCTCGAATCTCCAGTCGAACGAAGGCAAACTATAAGCGAAAGCAAGTATCCTTCCAGCGAACATCGCGTCCTGCCTCTTCATCTTTTCTCGAACTTGATATTTTACGTCATTCTCAACAGGTTTCCCACGCGATTTCATCCGAAGACAATGTTTAAGCATTTTGCTGATATAAAGTTGAACGAGATTGGACGCGATTGAACGATACGATACGCTCGCGTTTATTCAGCAAATTCGAAACATTTTCCAATTTTCGACAGTTGATGTAGCGTGAAATTTAAAATGTTTATTTGAGAATGTTTTTGTGTTTGTAATTTTTTATAATTTTAGTCTCGTATATTTTACCATTTGTATACATAAAGTATATTTGAATCATTATGTAATACTTTAATTAACTCTGAACATTTAGCTTTAAAATTCTAATGTAAGTATATCAAGAATACAATAATTTTCGAATTATGTATAAGTGGCAATTGCATCTATAAATATCACTATCATTAAAGAAACTTTTTTAATAAGAACTTAGAAATAAAGTCGAGAGTTAGTTATATTCCGCTTAAAAAGTCATTAAAAATTTAGCGTTTTTTTAGATTGAAAAAATAATTATGAAAGTTAATTATTGTCATTTTCTTTTCTATATCTTACGTTTTGAGAAACGTAAAATCGTGTGATTCTACAAATAAAATAAAAATAAAATTAAGCCACCGCGTTTATTCTCGTTTTTTGATGTATTAATCGCAATCCTTAGCTTATCGAAATTATCTCGCTTCGTTCGGGACGTAAAAGTTTACAAAAGGATAATAATAATAAATATTAATTTATATAAATATTTTCTCGATTACAAGGCAGATAATTTAATAATTTATTAATTTACTTACCGTTCGGATTGAGACACTGTGATGCGAAGTCAGAGTTAAGTAAGCAACTGAAGTAACGAATTGCTGTTATGTTCGCTGTTTAAATTTCGTAAAATTCGTGTTACGTCAGCAAAACGCATCGAGCATTTTTTAAAAATAGCGCAAACAATTTTTAGTGCTCGACATATTTTCGTTTACATAAGGTCGCCGCGCTATCATTCGCACAGCGAAGGTCGAACGAGCCGATTAGTGGTCTAAAACACTTCTCGTATCGTGGTATTACGTTTCAAAACTACTTTTTTACGAACGAATGACGAACGTTATCTTATACAGTTAATTAACTTCTCCGATTAGCGAGGAACGACTATTTACGAGAGTACATATTGCTCGTTTACTTAAGGATCACAGAGATAAAAAATTACCGTCGTTTCATTGTGATATTTACATACGATAATTATATTTTTTTAACGATACATTGGAATATTTCTCGTGCGTCGCATCTTGAATCTCTCGCAGTCAAAACGCTACAAAATTTAAGAATAACGTAACAATGATTGATTCAATCGAGTATACTTTATTATCTGTGATACATTAACAATACCTGTTTAACAATAAATTTTTAAATAATGTAACGTAATAATGTATTTCGCATTTTCCACATTGCGTACAATTAACAATACACTTTCCGGAGTGTTGTACGAAGTGTTGCACAATCATTGCATCATGGTAATTAGTACGTGCGCGCGGCTGCAATTAATCGAATTTTCGCAGATGGTGCAACCAAGAAATCTGAGAGGAGGAGCAGGCCTAGGAGGCAGATGCCAACTTGAAATAATTAATTTATTATTTAAATATTGTTATTTACAATACTGTACTTATTTTTTTTTACCAGGTTTATTTGATCTAATTAAAAATTGGAGAAGAAGAATTTTATTTATATTTGGAGTTTTATAAAAGATCATATTTTTAAATGGAATTTTTTTAGTTATATTTTTGCGTGATATTTGTTTTGGCTGTACAATATCAACTAAAAGTTATCAAAATTCAAAAGACAAAATATTTTGTCATAAAGACGCTCTGAAATCAACTGCAAAAAAATAAATAATTTGATTTATAATTATAAATGTAACTATTTTATTGCAATGTTACTGCAATTTTATTGTGATTTTAGGTAAATAAATAAGTAAATGGATTCAAATAAACTTTTACACAAATATTTATTAGAGTTTTATTAGAATATGTAAAAAATTTGATTTAAATCATTTTATTAATATATGTAAAACATTTGATTTAATTTTAATACTGCTTCCTCATAAAATTTGCAAATAAGTATACAGACCGCAATTTTACACAAGAATCAATACAAATAAAATAATCAAATAACTTTTAAATCAAGATATAAGAAAATTGTGCTTAAATTTTATAGAGATAATCAGGTGTGATAATAGAACAATCTATGAAAATATTATATTTTTGTTAATGCTTTGACACGCGCGCGCACACACATACATCCTTAATTTTTTTTAAATATTAAATATTGTATGCATTGTAAAGTGATTTGAATATATTTGTATGTTACAGATCACTGTAATTTACAACATAGTTGTGCATCGTATTGGTGAGTTACTAATTAATTAAAGTATTAACTTAACATTGAAATCTATAATTCTTATTGCATTACCAGAAATAATTTTGTGGTAGTAAATTGTTATAATAAGAAAATATCTATTTATATTTGAAAATATATCTATTTATATTTGCTCACCGAATTATAAACGGATTACATCTGCAAAGAAAAAAGAATTGCTGATAAGAATCAGTTGATTAGAATTCGGTAACGAAGGATTTAGGTTGGTCCATTTTTATCGGATAAAATTTCATTTCAAATTTAAAAACAAAATTGTGGTTTGATTCAACTAGAAAAATTCGAGACTAAAATAACCAAGAGCCGACAGCATTAAAGTAGAACAATTTGTAAAGATTGTATTTATATAATTTTTTTGGAGATTATTGTTTTTTGGAGAAATTAAATTGTATATCAATAGATTATCGAAATCGATATTTTCGCAGTTTTTGACCACAATTAATTTTCGAGATACACTATTAAGATATTATTGTATGATTGCAGAATATTTTTCTACATAGTAAAAAACATTTTATACTTGTGTTAAAAATGATTTTGTAAAAATTTTCTGAATTTTTAACATATCTAAGTGTTAATATAATGTGATTATGTTATTTGTATATTTTGTGTTAAATTGATATTTAACATTTCTTAATAACATAATTTATAAATGAGTAAATAACATAAAACTAATATAATTTTAAAACACAAGTTATAAGATAAATGTGTTAATTTAATATATTATAAATGTTTAATTTTACTGAAGAAATACGCTTCTCTTAATTTTGTCAGTTATATTTTTTGGTATTAATTTTGAGATATTTATGCTACTTTCTAACATATCATCTTATGTCAGATTAACATAAAAATTTGGATAGATATGTGAAATGTTATGTTAAAAAATATTTAACACAAATTTTCCAAATTTTCTGTGTACAAAGTACATCGATATCACTTCCGTATAGTAAAGTATACAGCTTTTACAATTGTTTTTACACTTTATTAAATAAATGAAATCTTTAGAAGGAAGTAAACCAAGTATGAGGGATAGTCGCCTCGATGAAGTGCGTACAACAGATACAAATTATCTCCGGGAAATAAAGGACGTCGGCTTGCGGCGAAGCATATTTTCCGTCTGATAAATTATGGCGGCGCCGCGCGGCGACTATAGAACTTTAACCCGGCGAACGTGATCCCCATTTTTATCACGAGGCCTGCCGTTATTAGGAGCCCCATACTATCATGTGCGCGTGTTATTACGCTCATGATTTAGGACACGGTCAGGCACGAGCAGAAACAAGAAAAGGCAAGAGGGAAGCGCGAATGTTTTGATTCGATAATTGAAAGACGCTCAATCCAAGACGCTCTCTGTTCCGGCAGAGGATCGTCGCAGCAACGGGACTCCGCGTGAGCGAGGAGTATTTTAATTTCGCCTACAGGGTAGGCGCTCCCTTTCCCCGCGAACTGTTTCATATTCATGGCGCAGGTTGTGCTGCTCTGTTAATTCCATCGTCGGGACGATACCGCGTCGCGAGGCGTCGCGCCGTGGTGGGCGCACACGATGCCTCGGAAATATGTGCCACAAATCATAAACCACCTTCGCTCGCGGGAAATTGAATCGAAGGCGCGGAAGCGGCGCGGTGTGCTTGAACCGCCTGGTCGATCGATAAATCTCGACTGGCTGGAAAGAGATACTCTTCCGGCGTGGATCGTTACGCGCTTGTCTTTTGTGCGCCTGTGTAAGGCGCATAGTTAGCCTTTGATTTAGGAGTCTTTGATATAAGCTGGATTTTCCCTACGATTTATATTCGCACGGAAATAACGGATGGACATATAAATTTCTGGATGATTATTCGTTGTTACGTCGTACTGTCCGATTTTTTATTTTAAGCGTTACATGTATCATCTGTTTGAGAAAATTTAAATACTCGAATCTTTATTCATTTAAGCGGGACACGCTCGCTAAATGCGGGCCGGACTGTTAAGAATTACTGCAGAAAGCGTCCTCTCTTTGCCTGTCCGGCTTTCTTCGCGACTTACTTCGCGAAACTTGAAAACAGAAGCAGCTTGAGTAAGCGAGAAAATGCGCCGCCGACTTAACGCCAAAATGTTTAAGGTTGATTTTCACGCGGATGCACCTTGACATGTCCGTGATTCGTGGCGCTCGTCAGCTACATTTTCCCGACGAATATAAGGTCTAGAGTAAACTGACTCGTTCCCGTCACAGAAGTTTCTTCGAGCTCTGCAAAACTTTACACGGCATAATATTTTATTTTAACTCCGCCCGTTTACGTTTCGTAATAACGGCGAGCAAAAACTGTCAAATTCAAAAGGAACTTAAATAGCATCATATTTTTGTGGAAGTAACTTCTTCTCAAAATTAATTAAACCGACGCACTAGTAATTCTAATTTTGTTCTAATTCCAAATTAAAGAGACTCTTCCGTAATAATGTGTCGCCGAGTTTTGATTATACATGAAAATATCACTGTTTTAACTTCCTTATAGAAATTCAATTTAATATTAGAAAAAATTTATGTTAAATACATATGTTTAATACATTTCACGTATCTCAAGCGGTCCACTCAAATTTTAATGTTAATTTGACACAAGAACATGTTAGAAAGTAACACAATTATATAAAAATTAATATAAAAAATGTAACATTTTAACACAATTTGGAAAGCAATTCATGGAAGCATATTTCTTCAATAAAATTAGCATTTTTGTAATATGTTAAACTAACACATCCATTTTGTATTTATTTATCTTAAAATTTATGTTTTAAACTACATTAATTTTATGTTATTGATTCACTTACTCATAAATTATGTTATTTTAACATTAAGAAATGTTAAATATTAATTTAACACAAAATATTCATATAACATAATTACATTAACACGAGGATATGTCAAAAATTCAATACAAAAATTTTAATAAGAACCATTTTTAATACAAGTATCTACAAAATGTTTTTTATTGTGTGGAAATTGCTTATTTTGAGCAACAGTGCTTTTAATAGTCAAAATAAGTAATTAGCTATTATCTTCCAGTATTAAATTTCTGTAAAAGCCAGCGATTATGTTTCCGGAAAACGCTTCTTATCGCTTCCTATCGCTTTGCTTTATGTATTATCGAGAATCAACGCAGCGGGAATAATCGCGATCGATGGTGCACGGTTCGACGTATCGGATATTTCGAGGGAGATCGCTTCGGCGTCACAGTGTGAAAAATCTACTTGTTCCCGAAGCGTGGATTATTTTAAGCTCCTCGTCGCGTAGTAGCGTATATGTACATGACGGACTCGCTCGGGAATACAAGAAATACGTATTTCCATGTTGCCCGCTATTCTCTTTTCTCCATTTTTCAGGACCAATCGGAATATTTCAGAAAAAAATATTCGCACTGGTTGGTCTCCATGAGTTTTCTCGTTTAAAATTCCTAGTCATTCCGATAGTTTTGAATGCATTCCGAAGCTTTGACATCATGTTCGCAGGTCTTTTCGCTGAAGTAAAGAGTGACTCTTTAATTGCGCCAATATCACGAGATTTAGGATAATAGATTCGAATTATTCAAGAATTTATTATAATGTTGAGAAGTTTGTGTTAAATTTAACGCATTTAACATATTTTAAACAATCTATCTAAATTTTGCATTAATTTAAAATAAGACGAATATGTTAAAAAGTAACAAATATTATGTAAAAAATTAATTGTTACAATAAATGTAATACGCAATCTGGACACAATCTGGAAGCAAATTTCTTTTCAGTAAAATTAATATTTATGTGTGTGTGTGTGTGTGTGTGTGTGTGTGTGTGTGTGTGTGTGTGTGTGTGTGTGTGTGTGTGTGTGTGTGTGTGTGTGTGTGTTTTAACATGTACATTTTTATTTATTTATTTATTTATTTTAAAATGCACGTTTTAAAATTATATTATTTTTATGTTATTTGTTTATGTATTCATAAATTGTTATTTTTAAAAAATGTTGATTATCAATTTAAAATTCAAATAACGCAATCACATTAAGTAAAATTAACACTCAGGTATATTAAAAATTTAAAATAAAAATTTTATTTATTTTATTTTATTTTAATTTTAATTTATTCAAATTTAAAAATTTAACCAGAACTGTAGTTTTAACACAATACAAAAAGTTTTTTACTATTCAGGATTTAGAGAGAAGAAAATTTATCAGAATATTATGCAGCCGTTTTTTGTACTTTACGTAGTCTATATTTAAAACTTCTGCATTTTGTTACTTACTCACCTTGGCGTTTCAAGGGACGTTATCAATGTTGGGAACACCCAGTAACATTGAGCGGCTAGAGCCGTCGCGTCGAATACTCTCCTCCTCGGACGAAACTCTAAACTTCTTCGGACAGAATTCCAAAGGAAAGTCGACTCGGATGGCGAAAGAAAAAGGAGAAAGGAGGCTAGCTTTAAAGGGTAGGACGCGGCCAGCCGCTCCGTCGATCTACAAAGTTTTTTCACGGAATTAGTCGGGGCGAATGAATTCAGAGACTGCGTTGCATTTGGGAAAGTTTTCATTTATACGGCGACCCGGCCATTCGCTCGATGTCCTTATCGACATTAGTCCGCGAGCATGGAAGAATATTCCTCCATGGATAGGAGAAAAGAAAAAAAAGAAGAGAATATCATGAAAAAGAGGACGATAAAAGTGAAAGATCGCTGGTGGAAAGCCGTGACTTTACTGAAACTTCGATAATGCCATTAGATCTACCCCTCGAATGAAGTTAGTACTCGCGATAAAATGGGACAATTTATTTAATTTCGATTATTTTTCTCCCTTATACCCTTTGTAGTCGCAATGTAGGCGTGTATCTATATATACCGTTCACCTCGCACCGTTAAGCTTTCTTTACGTTAATTACCTCTGCAAAATACGCTCGAGGAATTTATTGATATTTCGATATTCGAACGAAACATGTAGATGCATTCTGATGCAGGGCGAACGCAAGCGAAGGTGATTTCGGGGCTCGCCTTGATGAGCGTATGCGAACTCTCATCCACGTCGCAAGCTGTATGTACGTGAGGCAAAATTTTGTTTACGAACGCGTTATCGAAGCCTCCGATGGTATCGAATTCAAGGATGATAATCGCTCGAGTTATGAGCCGCGCTTATGAGCGTCAAAACGTCGCGCCGCGCGCAAGCTGTTACGCGACGCGAGAACCCGACGAGTGATGGATAATGGTGTTATAACAGTCGATACGATCTCGCTCATTTACGAGAGACATTACGTTGTCTATTAGAGTCGCGGCACAACACTACCGCTAATGTCGCCGTCAAATGCATTTTTAAATATGTCGCTACCACCTGTCACGTCGAATTTATCTTTTACACGGACGCGTCTGCAGTCTGTCTTCTAGAATTTCGCTGTTGATACATTATAGGGGAGACCAAGGCTCGTTGGCACACTTTCGACATTTCACTTTTTAAATAAGTAATTATTATGATTAAACTATACTCTTTGATATGATAGAGAAAACCTTTCTCTATATTTTCATGCCAAGAACGATTCTGTATATTTTCTTTGTTATTATAAGTGAAATACAAACATATTGCTGCATTGTGACCAACTTGTCCCAATAGTGGGATAAATTGATACATGTCATGTTATAATTGTCTCTTTTTATATATACTCTTTATATACAACAACTCCACTTGTTAAATTAATGAAAACGTAAGAGAAATAAAAAACAGATCGCAGATATGTATCTGCTTTTTGATAGAAATTGGATCTTTTAAAATTATTTTGTAATAATGATGTAATGAATTAAATAGCAAACTGTTGCAGAAAAACAAATAAACTAATTTATATATAGCTTTTATTTCAGTATAGAAATATTAAATATAAAGTATATTTAAATATTAAATATTAAATATATATTAAACATAAAATAGAAATATTAAATTTTGAAGAGTTGAGCAGAATGCAGAGTTTGTAGCTGAATGTTTATATGCACGGTAACAAGTTAAATTAAGCTTGCCTTAAATATGAGTCAACATACCCTGAATACGTTTGATTTCAATCATTTTATTACAACAAATCACATTATTTAAAATAACATGTTGTATAATAACAGAAACTTTTTTTTAAACTAATAATATATCATTTAAATTAAGAACATTAATGCGAACATTAAACGCTGGAAAATTTACTTGCTTCCTCTTGAATCAGACTTTTCTCTTTTCTTTATTGTAATGCTTGTTTGAGTAAAACTTAGGGAAAAGTAAAAGAGATATTTATAATTACAAAAGAGATATTTTGCGATAACTTTTCTATTGTTTCTTTCATAAATTATTATTCTATAAATTATTATTCTAATTATTCTATAAATACATAAATGGAATGTAATTTGCAAACTTGCCTCTAGTATCAACAAATCCCCTAATGTTATATCTGTGCGAACAATCGCGCATATTGATATCCTGCGAATGGCACATGATGTACATAGTGACTTTGCAATTTAGCGCGCAAAAGAGCTTAGGAAAATTAATTTTAGACACACGCGTAACGACCAATGCTTTAATATCTCGCGTTTCGCAGAAAGAACGATTTTGCCGAAATATCTAAAAATTTAACTATAACAAATCTGAAAATGATTTTGTTAGATCATCGAAATAATTTTAGAGAAAATTCAAACATGCAATGATGAGCAATTGCAGCAAAAAACTTTGATATTCAATCAGTTTGAGTGTCTTACATAATTATTTGATAGTTTAAATAATAAAATTATTTTCAGAACCTAAATTTTTCTTCAGCAAAATACCGTTCTTTCCTATAAAGACTATTAAAAAATTTTTTAAATAATAAACTGTCACGGCCTTTTGTTGTAATAGAAATCTACTCTTCTCATTTGTGAAAAGTAACGATTAATGCTGCACACAAGGTTTCAAGTTACAGTGGACTATTATATCACACGTTATTCATCCAGGGTTAATGGCCTTATTTCAAAAGCTATTTAACTTAAATTGATAAAAATACATTACGCGCATATGAGATGTTGGACGGAACGATGGTACAAGTCGTCATTTCCCTCATTTTCAGAGACAAAGGGTTTGTGACGATATTTAACGTCATATCTGGCTAGTTTATTATAGCATTTTCTCCTGTTATAACTTCAAAGGGATGAAACATAAAGAGGGAAATCTAACAGGAAACTTTTGTCTTTGTGACATATAAAAAGGATAAAATAAACCGAAATTTTACGTTATAAAACATTGCGTCAAAATAATTGTTACTGAATATGTAGTTGTAATTGTTATTGATTGTCGGTTATTATTTAAAACTCTATGCATATTTTTGTGCAATATTGCGGATTTTCTTGCGTTCTTGGCGAATTGCGGCAGAAAGTGACGATAAATCTTATTCTTGTAGAATCTACAGCGGTGGTATTATTTAAATGACGTCGTTGCGTAAAGCCCACAACGGTAATTTACGTCGCTGCCACTTCCGCTTCCGCTCTCAGCTCGGTGTTTAGTAGACGGATTGCGCGGATACGCGACTTCACCATCGGTCGTTGCGTAATGTGGCGGATCGTTAATCACGTTAACCCACGTCGGTGATTTTTTTTTCCTATTGTCGGCTTATCGTAACGATTGCGTCGACTCCCTGACACGAAGTTAATCTCTACTTATTCTGCTTGGCAATTCTGCTCGCGATAGGATAATAACAAATACCAGATGCTTCATGAAACTTTGAATAATTATTAATTTTGGCAGTATTAGAAGAAATTAATTTACATATTAGTTGCAAAGTTGAGGTTTATGATCATAAAGCGGAGTACTTTGCACGTAATGTCTCTTGTAAAATCATATTTATTGTCCTTATTGTTATCGAGTATTACATTCTTTTTTATTATTGGCAGTTTAAAAAAATATTTGTGTCAAAAATAAATTATTAAAGAATTCTATTTTATTTTTCTCACATTTCTACATTTTTATTTTATTTTTTAACATCTTTGGATTTAACATCTAGTTCTCTAGAGTAGCTTTGCTCTTGATAATGATTAGTTTTTCTACGTTTTCTCAGATAAATCTAAAACACTATTTGACGCAAATGTAGATCGCAAAGACGGTGAGAGAAAAATATTTATATGGTCGAGCTTAGAAGGTTTCATTTCTTTTCTGATTTTTTTCCAAAAATTTATAATGCACACGTTAACCCCAGCACAATAACTGACAGTTGACTCAAAGTCACTCTCTCTGCTTTTCTTTCTACTTTTTCCTATCTTCTTCTTCTTCTTCTTTCTTTTTTCTTATTTGCGGATGTCGCAAGTTTCTTTCTTTTTCGTAACAACGGTGCAATGGCAACGGCTCGTTGGACGGGCAACGCGAAAGTTCGTCCTCTCGGCTTCCTTCCTTTGCACTTTGGTCCGGTCCTCCCCTCCGCGCATTACCCCATTCTGCCTTGCTACACCGACCACAGTACACCCAGGTCGCGCGTAAATTACGCGACAGGAGAAAGAGAAAACGAGAAGTCGAGTGAGAAGACGAGGGGAACCGAGCCGGTGATGGCTCGTTAGGCGTTTATAAATAAATAATTCAGACGTTCCCTCTAAATAAATGCTCCAGAGCATCGTGTTATCTCCGCTCCGTGGATCCTCATCTTAGACAATGGCAATGAATCCACGAAAGAATACTAAATGCACGTTTGGCCGTTTTCTCTTTGTAATATTTAAAGCTGTAGAATTTTTTTAGGATATTAAAGTATAAAGCGTGATATAAAACGCTTATTTTTTTTAGTGATTATCTCAAATTATTTCCAAGAAGCACTGTTGAGTCAAACAATTCTCAACCCACTATGTTTATCTTTATTATCCGATTCATTAAAACAAGAGATTATTTCTTACTTTTGTAAGCTGACACAGAGTACCTTTGTTTTCTTTTTTTATTAAATAAGAATATAATCTCATTACATATATGTTAAAATAAATAAAATAAAGAGAACAACGTCGCGTACGGGGGTAGGGAGGAGGATCACTTTGTATGCGGTATCGACGAGAGTCGTCAGACATTCGCGAATAAATAATTCATTTCTCCCGCTGTGAAAACAAACACTTGAAAGTCCCTCGTTAAGACGACGCTATATAGCGTGTAGCACTTAAAGCATCCTCGGCAAGTCGATGAGGGATGGCGGTGGTGCGCGGAGCGCGCGTAACGAATGCAGTTAATTGATTTCCCGCGGAATATCGCGATGTAAACGGATGCGAGACGGCGGCGATACTCGCGTCGACGGTCCCAACTTTTCCGAGAACGTAATGGCGTAATCTGAATTTTAACGCGATTTTGATTCGAACGGCGAACGGGCGACTCATGAATCAACCGCGACGGATTCCGTTCCTCTTGCAATTTGCGAGCGATTCTCTTAGCCGGCGCGTAGACGCGACGCGGATTCGTGTTAACGCGATTCGCCGACGTTGCGCGATATTTTTATTCGACGTGTCACCTCCCCGAAAGGGATCCACGATATTTTTCTCCACCTCGCGCATTGTACTTTATCCGCCCGCGTCTCGAGGATATTATCGAGATTTACACTGAAGAGTAGCGGGTTATGCAGTGCGGAATCCTTGCGGGAATTTTCAATGTGTCCCATCCGGTACGATGATGTAAAACGTGCACGCGAAGAGAAATCGTTATCCCGTTTCGAAGAGCGACGATTCTTTGTTGCGAATTGCTGCGGAGACCGGCTTGCGTACTTCACAGTGTGTTTGGCAATCGATAAAAAATCAAATTGTAAGGATCGCATAACATTTAAACTTCCCGAGATTGATTAAGAATGATCGAGTGTAATTACTGATCTCAAAGACGATTAACAATAATATGATATCAAAGACGAAATAATATCAAAGACGATTTTACTATATACGATCCGATCCGATTGATCTGACGTTGATTCGCTATAGTCTCAGTAAACTTAGTGCTCGTACGAAACTCCCTTCAAAGCGTGCTAACTCAGAGGAGAATCAGCTACAACGATTGAGTTGTAGTTCTTGGCACAGAAACCGGAGAACACGTCACGGAAAATAGCTTTTACTTGTGCGGTAACGAGCGAATTCGAATGTTTAAGAGCTCATTAAAAATGTCGATTGTGCTTGGCATCTTGTTACCCCGGGATATCATGAAAATGTTCAGTTATATCGAAGAAACGTCTTGCAAAAGTGAAATATATAGAAAATTTATATATATAACAAAAATTGTACGAATTGTGTCACGTTAATTTATACATTTTGAATTCACAAGTATAACTTTTGTACGAGGCATTAAATTGAAGAAGCGCGTCAAAATGATTTTTGAACATTTGTCGAGAAATATAATTCTGATATTTGTGTCGAGGAAAAATTGGTCTGTAATACAATGAACGACAGTAACTTAATATAATATGATTTGCCCGTCTTCATCTGCGCTCTTATTTCTTTTTAATTTTAAAAATATCGACCTATAAAAGCGACATCAATAAGAATGTGAACAATGATTATCTCTTTTAAAGCCGCTAACCGAGAGATACGTAGCGGGAAATGACTTCGCTTTGTACCGAGTGACACGTACTTCCGGCGAAGCGCGAGAACAACGTCGGCTTTAAAATAAGTGGAATTCTGGGCGTTCGCGTGACGTTTCGCGACGCTACCGACGAAAAATGAAGCTTATTTTTCTATTTGAAATGTAAGAACTAGGCGTCGCGGCTGTCCCTGCACGCGCGCAACGTTTCCCCGTGCAAAAATATGTGCGGTCGTGAATCAAAGAATAAAAGCGCGCGTACATTGTAACTCGATGTAAATAGAAAGATTAAAACATTGCAACAACAAAAGTGAGAATATATATTCTTTTATTTTCTAAAATTAATTTCTTAGAAAATAATATTATAATATAAATAACGAATATCATAAGATTATTTATAAAGAATATTTAACAAATGAAGTTCAAATATTCTGACATTGCAAAAAATAATTAGAAATAACTGAGGCAATATTAAAGCAATTTGTTAGAAATTATTGAAGTGATAAGTAAAAAATAATTAAAATATTAAAATATATATATATACATATATTCAAAACGTTGGCAATCGCATAGTTGGAAAATTTGTTAAATTTTATTTTACGTATCCCAAATGGTCTATCCAAATTTTTGTCTTAATTTAATACAAGAATATGTAGAAAATAATATAAATATTATGTAAAAATTACTACAAAAAATTAACACAATTTGTAAAAATTATGAAGCAAAATTATGGAAATATATTTGTTCAATAAAATTAATATTTATAATATGTTAATAAATTAACGTATATCTTATTCATTTACATTAAAATTTACGTTTTAAAATATATTATTTTTATTTGTTCACACACTCATAAATTGTGTTATTTCAATAAGAAATGTTGAATAATTCAATTTAATAAAATATTTAAATATCACAATCATATTATGTTAAATTAACTCAGATATGTTAAAAATTCAACACAAAAATTTTGACAAGGATCGATTTTGACACAAGTGCTAAATATTTTTTACTGTGTATGTGTGCAATTGAGAGACAATTAAATAAGCGCATCAATTTGATCCTTCACTCTACGCTATCGCGAACATTCGGTGCGTCGATGGTGATCGATGGGCGACGTTGGAAGAGCAATGTGGTAGTTTACGAAGCGCATGAAGCTGATAAAGAGCGAGTTGACTATCCTCGCGTTCTCTGCAAATTCTGTATCCACCGGGTCAGAACTCCGGTGTGTTCATCTCGCCGGAGGTAGTAGCAGTGACGAAAGGAGTGTATCAATCTTTCGATATGCCCGAGAAAGTCACGTAGTCGAAGTTATTCACTTTATGTTTCTACTCACACTCCTTCCTCGCCAGCCTCTTTCCTCATCTGCTCCTCGTCTCTCCAAGCGCCTTTTTCTTACCGGCTCCGCTTCAATTTTGTTGCACCGATAAGTTCTTTGTTGCAGTCGTGTTGTAACGTGCGCATTATTTCCTACGTATTTGATCGTTTCGGATGATGTTTCGTGAGCTACTTCAAGATAACGTCTCGTTAACGATTCTTCATGGGCGCCAGATAAAAATTCTAATATCAAAATACTATGATATACACAGTAAAAAACATTTTGTATTAGTGTTAAAAACGGTAGTTATTATTTTTAATTAAACCTTGTTAAAATTTTTGTGTTGAATTTTTAACATATCCGAGTGTTAACATAATGTGATTATGTTATTTGGATATTTTGTGTTAAATTGATATTTAACTTTTCTTTGTGTTATAAAATTAACATAATTTATGAATAAGTGAACAAATAACATAAAAATAACGTATTTTAAATATAAATTCTAAAATAAATGAATCAAAAAATGAATGTTCACGTTAATTTAACATATTATAAATGTTAATTTTACTGAAGAAATGCGTTTCCACAAATTATGTCAAAATGTTACATTTTTTTGTATTAATTTTTACATAATGTTTGTGTTACTTTCTAACATATTCATTTTATGTCAAATTGACATAATAATTTGAGTGGACCGTTTGGGACACGTGAAATGTGTTAAATTTAACACAAATTTTCTAACAGTGTACTTTAGAATTTTTAAACGAACGGCGATTAACGGTACGCGGAGCTGCAGTGGAATCTGACGGACGCGCGCTTATGATCAGACGCGCGTAGTAGTAGAGATAGGTTTATGCACCGACGCGTTATTACTTCTTTTCACGTTTCTTAATCACGTTCTATTATTCACACCTTAACCGCGAACTTTTCATGTAATTGTTGCAATTTTTACTCTGCCGCTCTACGTACGTTTCCACGCTACTTTGTCAAAAGCGACGTATTCGATAATCGATAAAATTGCTTCATTTTCACGTTTTGATAAAACGTGATTGAGATGGCAATGCAAAAAATTTGAAAACAGTTATTTTTGAACCAAAAATGGGATGTATTCTCTTAAATTAATAATCAGACGGGTACAATTTGATATAATATTCGCGTGATAGCTGCGAAATGAGAACGCGGAAAGATGAAATTGAATCAGCCGGTTTAATTGACGAACATTGCAAATGAAAGCACGGCGAATTCCATCGGCGCAGGAATTTTTATTTTCCGTATCTACATACGCGATTTGCATCGCATTGGCCTCATCAAGCGTAGTTTTGGATTTAATCTCGGATCCGCCTGGAAACTCCGGTGGAGACGCGTATTTCGTAAAATTGATTCATTACGTTCTGTATACTTAATGTAATTTTACATTGTTCCGCCCACCTGAATTAATTATAATAATTAGTATAACTACTAATTTGCATTATCGTTTGTTTTTCTCTTCACGGCAAATTTCCTCTGTCTGTAAGCACGTTGTAATCACGAACCTCAATTATCTCGTTATTAGTTGCACTTTACATTCGCATTTCGATCAATTTCGTGCTCATTACTTGCGTTTCTTCGCCTACAGTACTCTCGTTATCGCTTATTCAGATAATCATCGAATATAGCTGTGCGTCGGGGGTTACGGACTAATCCGCGAGTGAAAAACATATCGCTCGATTTGATCGGCTCTCGGATAAGATCAAATCCGATGTAACCGGAGAAAATGGGAATTACAACGCTATTGCGCGATCGTCGAATTTCGACTGGCCTGTGTAACACGACAACGCTGCCGGCCGGCGAGCAAACTTCTGCATTTGGGGTCGTGTAACCGGTTGTTTGAACATCGTAACGGTGATATTTCTGCGCGCACGCGAATATAACATAGAGATTATAGACGACGTTATTACGCGCGTGTCGCGCGTTATCGCGCGACCCGCGTAATCCCGCCATTGCAATTGTTTTTAACGGCTTTAATCAGCGTCGAATATATTCCACCCCCGCGTTAAATTACGCGCGTTTCGCGAAAGGCCAATGCGAGGATATTTATTAAACTCTGCAACAGCGAAATCAAAACTGCAAATTGCTACGAACCGCAAACGAACAGTCAAATCTGTTTGTATGATGTGTAAACTATAAAAAAAGTACTGTGTAATCTGTAAAAATATTTTTTCTATCTTATCTATCTGTAATCTGTAAAAATATCTTTCTAAAAGTATCTTTTTTTTAATTAAACATTTTTCATAAGCTCATAATCGCATGTAGGGCTTATTATCCTTTCAACAAATAGGAAAATCACAATTCGATATGTTGGTAGATTTTCGATTATTTCCAGGAATTATATTAGGATTTTGTTATTTGCCATACGTATGATCCAGAAATTTATTTTAACCACACGGTAATATTTTAGTTTTATCTGTTCTGATGCGCCGTGATGTACGTTTTGTGACTTCATTAAGACGAAAAATCGAGTAAAGCTGAAATTTTGTGAAAATATTACAGCGCGTATTTTACAAACGTATTTTACAAACGTGAAGCACAGTTAATCGTATCGATGCCATCGCTCGCTAAACGCTCAAATTATAGCAATATTTACTGACTGGTAAATTTTTCAGTCTGCGCATTTATGAAGGCAGCGAGGTTTAATCTAATTCCACGCGCTTCAATCAATTTTTGCTCTCGATATTGTGTGGCGGGATCTTTATTTTTTACTGGACTGTTTTAGATATACGATATGTATAGATTTTTATTTTTTTGCATATATATATATATATATAACATTTATTTTTACACTGAATTGTAATACGTGATCGTGTAATAAAACATTACAATGTTATTGCATCGATATTAACGATTATTCGAGAAAATTTGTTACCTCGGTAAAAAGCTGCCCTGTTCTTCGAGTCGATTTGCCGTACCGTGGATACAACGTTTATCTTGATAATAAGACCTAAGGGGGTAGCACGCGCGGAAAAGCTGGCACGTATCCAATATTCTCCGGGACAAATAATCCCAGGTGTTTGCCAACATCGTTTAATCTCGCGTGACGCTATCAAATACACCCGACAAATCCCCCATACCGCGGCGCTAATTCGTTGTTAAATGACACGACCACGGGACCCGCCGCGGAAAAGTGCAATCGCGTCACCCCCTGTGAAATCAGGAGATTTGCTGCGCTATCGCTATTACTCTCTCGGTCTCTGCCATCGCGAATATTTCGTATTTTGTGTCACTGGAATTATAATGATAAAGCGAATGAAGAATAAAAGCGTTAATAGTCACGCAAACAAGTAGTAATTCGACATAACGTGTTTCAAAATATATGTTCAGATTAGAACGATAAGTGTTATGTTTTTTTTTTTTTTTTTTTTACGAAATCGTGAATTATTTTATTTAAATCTTTAATTGTAATTGAAAAATCTAACTTTGAAATAATTACTCGTAACTTTATTTAAGTATAAATTATATCTTTCTTAATACGTCCATCTTGTATAAGTTTGGCGAATTCGGTTATCGCATAGGAAGATCAATTTATCGGTTTGATTTAAAACGTCAAGGATGCTAGGATAACATTTGACATCGAGACAACAATCTTGTATTGTTCTTGCGCCAGATTGGTCACTCACGCGTCGTTGAATTAAATATATTATAACAATATTAAAAAATATCATACAACGTACATTGAAGTCGCGTAAAATATTGAAACTATCGCGAAACTTAAACTTGTTTACGATGTGAGTTACAGGAATCGTCACGATCATTACTTTATGCTATTTACTATGCTTACTTCCACGTTACACGGATTGCATCTTGAATTATTAACCCGAGGAGACAGTTTTTGTTTCGTCATAAATTTTTTTCCGCGTTGGGATGCGAACGTCGCATCGCGAATATGTGCATGGTGCGATTGGTGAAGCTGGCTTCATGGAGAATGCATGTTCCGGAGATGCAGCTGCATCCTACGCCGAAAATTGTCTTAATGTTTAATTTTAATATTTATGGAGAGTCAAGAAAAATTTGCAGAATCAAGAGACATTGGTTGTTTCATTAATCTATAATCTTGCAACGCATATATTAAATTAGTAATCAATGAATTTGAACGAATTTATTATTTATCGCTCATAGATGAACGTCTTATTTCTTTACTAAAGATTTTTTTAAACGCATGTTTTTAATTGTCAAAACAACCGAATTGTTGGTTGTCTACTTTACGCGGTATGGCGATTGTGACATTCGAATATTCTATTCGTACAACTGCGAAATATCGCGGATCGCAAATTGTTTAACGCTTTGGCATTGTTATTTATTACGGTTTACAGTGTCGCGGCGAAACGTACGTTAACCGTGCGGCCGCGAGAAAACGCATAGTGAAACAACCCTAATTGCATCAACGTGGATAACGCGCGGAATTTCCGATGCTATACCACCGCATTGCCGGCCGGTTAAATTAATACTGACGCGCGAAACGAACCATAATAGCGTCACACGCGATTGCGATGTCGCGGACGCGTATACGCGCAAATTATCTCCGGCTCGCGCTCATCGATATTCACTCGTGGTTTTTTCGCGGAGAGAGAGATACGATATTGTGGCAACGCATTGTGCGAACTCTATGCAAAGGGTGCTTTCCCGCACGCGATTCAAGCTGTTTCGAATAAGAATCTCGCGATATTTATTAATCTGTCGCGAGAGAATTTATTTGCGAGAAGATTTGCTACAGTTCTCGATGCATTGTTTGTGTCCTGAATTTTTCTGCTTTTAAAATTTGGACTTGATCCTCCGCGAGTATCTTTAACATAATTGGTTTTCCTTCAGTCGGAGCAAGGAATTTGAATTTTATGTCTACAGAATAAAGAACGAACGTTATCTTGGATAAGGCACGTGACGCGCTTCATCTAAAGAAACGATTGTTTGGTGCGGATCTTGATCATTAATCTCCCGCTGTCGCGATTGCGTTGCACACTATAATGTATAATGTAAAATCGACGCTCGATACACAAAACCGCGTGCATATCGTTGCGGTCAATTTCACTTGTTGTTATCCGGTCGTACTTGTTACATCTCATTAGTCGTAACATACACCTCATTAGTCGTAATTCATCTTTCTTATTTGCTTGCCGGATCCGTGCAGTGTGCGTTTCACCAACGTAATACATCGCGATCGTTATTTATCAGTTACTTCTTGCTTCGATGTCGAAGCACGACAATTGTATCGTAAATTACTAGAAAAATCCGCAAATTGTTTAATCAAAGTCACACGTTTCCATGAAGAAATGCTTTTGCTGCACGGTAAAAAACATTTTATAGTTGTGTTAAAAACAATTGTTAAAATTTTTGTGTTGAACTTTTAACATATCGAAGTATTAATTTAACATAATGTAATTATGTTATTTGAATATTTGTGTTAAATTATGATATTTAATATTTTTTTAATGTTAAAATAATATAAATTATAGATAAATGAATAAATAACATAAAATAACATAAAAATAATGTAGTAATGTAATGTTTTAAAACATAAATTCTAAGATAAATGAATAAAAGTTAAATATACATGTTAACTTAATATATTATAAATGTTAATTTTAAGAAGAAATATGCTTCCACAAATTATCTTCAAATTGTGTCAAAGTTATTTTTTAGTTAACTTTGACATAATGTTTATGCTATTTTCTAATATATTTATCTTGTGTTATAAATTTACACAAAAATTTGAGCCGAAGAGAACATATGAACACACGAAATGTATTAAATTTAAAACAAATTTTTCAATTGTAAAGTATTTAAAATTAGACAGATCTGAAAATAATATTGTTAAACTATTAAATTATATAGGACGTTTAAGTGTTAATGACAATACTGCAAAAGTTTTGATATTCCATCAACCAGTTTGAATGTCCTATAACATATAATTATTTTGAGATCCAAACAAAATTATTTTCAGATTTGTATCTAGATTGTATCTAAATTTTTTGTAGGTACTTCAGCAAAACTGTTCTTTTCGTGAATTAATTTTTTATCTTAGATATCAATAGATATCTGTAGATATCAATATTTCCTAATATGATATAATAGTTTTAAGAATCAATATATAAATAGGTTTGATCAGTATATATTTTACACGACTCGATGAACTTGGAGCAGAACGTTTTACGCGCACAAAGTCCCTAACTGGCCCAACTGAAACGTGCGCGAAACGTTTATCCGATTATGCAAATCTCCTACGGTTTGCCGTTAAAATTCCAAGTTTCGTTTGTACGGTGAACGGAGGCCTTTTTACTCGGCGAGTTTAAGGTACAGACTTTTTCGTGCCTTTACTCAACTGACAAGTTTGCCGCAGTTTGCGCATTCTGCCGTATCGTTGAAGTTTGCGATTCTCTGTTGTTCTTCCGTTTCTGCACCTTCTTATTTCCGTACGTCGCTCGTTGCCGTCGGACGTGGCACGATGATATTTAAAATTTATACCATTTTCACATCCGCGCGCAACAACTTGTCAAACATTACTCGCATTATTTCCTGTTATGATACGATTCTATTAGTCGAATGAAAAATCTTGAAACTCGTTGTAAGATTTTATACATGTATTCTATTCAAATCCCTTTTTTATTTTATAATAAATTTTGTCTGCTATAATGGAAAGATTACTCTATTATCTTAATTTATATTTAGCGTGCACTTTCCGATGTTATCGATAATATTTGATGAATTAATATTTACAACTTTAAGATTAATGATTTTTAAAAAGCGAATAGTTCGTTTGATTGATATAAAATTTACTATAAAACCTTTTGATAAATTATCAAGGAAGAGAGAGAGAGGTGCGTTGAGAAGCTTAGCTATTCGCAAATGGCAGCGGCAATTTAAAATGGTGTTATGCTCTCAAACATATCGAATATCGTGCGCTTCGAGTTTCCGGTGACATGCCTTTAATGTCATCACCGATAATGCTTTCCGGTATTCTGTAGTAAACGATAAAAATTTGTCTTGGTCGGATTCGTAATTGATATCGTGAGCGGATTTTTTTTCTGCGACGCAAATTGCGCCAGGAAATTGTACGTAAAAAATATTGCGTAAAAAACACAGAACGTGCAGAAAATAGAAACAAAATATTTTTGTTGCGCATGGAATGTTGCAGATCGAATCTCTTTAATTACAGATTTTTTTGATAAAATTTACAAAATATAAAGACGCTTTTTATTATTGCAAAATAAAATGTACTAAAAATTAACTAGAAATTCGATCTTTAAATTCAATTTTGACGAAGTCATTTAATTTGCACCGTTAAATAATTATTGATGTTTCGAGACATAGAAACAATTGGCAATTTCTCTTTCTCTTTGCGCTCATTGTTGAGAGAACACCCGGTGGATCTGCAATGTTTCATACGTACGTGTATATAAGAGAGAGCATTTATCTTATGCATCGCATTCGTATGCATCTAGGATGCGAGCGCCGTTCTTCGCACGTAGGTGTTCACACGTGTGCGTGTGTGCATGTGCGGGCGTACACGCAGAATTGCATGGAAATGTATATCCTTTCGCGGATACCCTGCGCAAAAATAATGTGCATATACCGAGGAGCGCCTGCACCAGCCCGCATTATGCCGAATCCACTTCCGTTTTCTTCCCCTAATCTTGGTCGCGCGCACACATTATGCCCCAGTCACGTTCAACGTTTTTACGACCGCTTGAGGCGGCATTCTGCGTTTTGCTGAAGTAGCGTATTTCGATTTCTTGCACAATGGCAATAAGTGCGCATACGCAGATGACATATAGTAAAAATACGAAAACGACCGCGATAAGTTACGACAATTTATTCACTGCAACGTAATTTAAAGCTATTTTAATCATTGAACAATTCTAAAGAAGTTAATCCGATTCTCATGATCATAAGCTTGTATTTAACAAATAATTAATTTTCTAATACTTTAAATAAGAAAAACTTTCTTTTATGATAACTTCACATAACTTCACTTTCATTATTTTGGACTTTACTGGATATCTTGTCACAAAAATCTATATATTTTCATTTCTTGTGTTTAATTTATCATTAATCTAAATTAATAATAAATTAAATAATAAATTAATAATAAATTTCGTGTTGGGTCTCCAAATGTCAATCCCTCTCTTACATGTTGATGCAATCTCTTTCGAACACCAGTACAGTGTTGTTATCGAATTATTGTCTAGACGAAAATTGGAGTATAACGTGAGACACCGAGGAGAAATCCCGTCGTATCGTAAAAGGAGCTCTTTTAACTTAATGTCACGAGAAACTGGAGACCGCAATCGAGTTTAGTAACACCATCACGTACACATGCTCACATGTGGATTCTGGTTTATCGGTTTCGGTCTCGTTTAACGGCGGTTTCTGCCATCGTCGAATAGTTATCTAGCAGAAATTTTATTCCATATTAATAGCACTTAAGTGAAACTATACAGGGAAAGGAACTATTTTGCTGAAATATCTAAAAATTTAGCTAGACACAAAGCTGAAAATAAATTTGTTGGATCATCAAAATAATTTAACATGTAGAAAACTCAAGCATGATGAGCAATGTTGCAAACAAATTTTGATATTCTATGATCTAGCAATCCATTTTCCTACATAATTATTATAGTTTTAATTTATTAAAATTATTTGCAGATCTGTATCTAGCTAAATTTTTTGATATTTCGTTTTTTCCGAGTAGTTACTCCACGCAAATAATTGACGTTTAAATTTCTATTTGTGTGATTAATTTTTTGCGTATTTCTCATTCTCAAGATGACTTTCTGCGAGTTAGAGCATAAAAGTAAGAAGACATGACTGAGAATTTATATCTCGTACTTATAACTACGTTGAAAAGTAAAGAATAAAGTCGTGTCTCTTAATCTCGACGGAGTCGCAATGCGAAGTTGAGCGAAGTCGTGGATGAGGAGCATGAAGAAATATGAGATCGGTACGTTTATGATATTCGAAGTCGTGTTTAATTCGTCCAATTTATTTAGTACGCTATATCGTAGTAATCTCCCTAAGAGAATAAGGATCACAAATCAATAGGTAAATCACAGCTATTTCGACGTGACGTAAATCTAGGTGAATCTATACAGACGAGCGAATGAATCCGTAATTTACCGGAAAAATGCGTATATAAATCGTGTGAATATCAACAAATAATATCACAGTAAACACAGTAGCAGGTGGACCGAGAAGAAGCTGAAAAAAGAAAATGTTTCACTCCCGATAACTCGTAAGTTAATCGATAAGCTGTACGCAGTCGTAATAACTTCGTCGTTCGATTCGCCAGTTTAGCAAAAACGTATGGTCTAACCTATAAAATATATCCAATGATATATATATAATATATATATGTACGCGTGAAACACTCCGACAACTTACAGTGGCAATTATTGCAATATATAATAATATATATATATATGTATATCTATAATTTTTTTTATATTTATATATATATAATCTTTGAATATCTCTTTCTTTCTCAATATAATTATCTTACAATTAATATTACTTACATAAACGTACATAAACGTCCACGCGATTCTGTGCATTGCACTTTAAGCTCCAACCGCTTTGCAGGCACGACGGCGCAACGACGTGCGTACCGCACGCATAGTGCCCGCGTGTTTGCACACGCGGTCGGATTTTCTCTCTCCCTTGGAGAGGGGGATCCTTACATTATCTATACTTACATTGCACGAAGATTATTTACCGTTTTTCGCCTTCCACGCCATGGTGTATGGTCAATTATGCTAATCGCTGACTGTACTTAATCGAAATAATTAAAGGAGTATTCCGCATCGCGTGATCGCTCCTTTTATTATATGTATATACGTATGTATGTACGAGGTGTCCCATCGCTATCTTCTTCTCTCAATAGAGTATTATGCATTAATACGAATTTCGATCTACATTATTCTTTAACGTGGAATCGAGACATTTCGCAGTTTTAATTTTTTAATTTTCCGTATTAAATGTCTGATATTCTAATTAGTATTAGCATTAATTAGAGTTAATCATTAATATTAATGACTAGTAATTTAAATTCTTATTACTAATTGTTAATATTAATTCTGATTAATATTAATAATTCGTAATAAAGTTAAAAGAAAGTCGATTTGCGATTTAACTAAAATCGATTTCCGATACAAAAATGGAGCCAATTTTCAATTTTTTGCCGAGAAAGGATACACTCTAAATTTGGCAAAAGATTTGGCAGAAGTAGAAGAGCGACGGGATATCTTGTACGCGTACATGCGAGTGCCTTAAGTATTACTTTAATCTTTCATCGTGATCACGTTTACCGCTACAGAGTGTTCCTAGCACAATTTTTATTTGAGTTACCACAAATCGCGATAGTGCATCCGTGAGCTCGAAAATACGAAATGCGACGAAGGTAGAGGGTGGATTCGTTCGCGTTGGACTCCATTCGCTGTATTATATTTGCCCGACAGATTTTTCTGACGGATATTTTTACATAGCCCCGTTCTTTTCATGGATTTGATAATTCTGCATGGTCGACCGTAACCGTCCGGTCGTTCTGAACTCACCGCGGGACAAATTAGTGCAAATTGACGTAATTTCGACCATCCGGCAGAAAGGTAGATAGAGACGTTAATTCGTTTTATTAGGAAAGTCGCTTCTTCGGAAAACTGACAATTCTTAACGCAATGGAGGATAATTGGGGATCTCGAGTGCTCGGGAAAGTTTAATCCAGCTCGAACGTAATCCCGTGAATCTTCCTTCAGGTGCCGGGCGACTCCGCGATCCACGATTACACCGAACGAATACCTTTTGAATACGCTACACGTACTAACGAGATTCGATCGTGGCTCGCGAGGGCGCTCTTCTATAATTACAGAGGGATTAACACTTGGAATTAATTAAATTAATACTTTATCGATTTACACATTAAACTCCGTATCGCTAGAGGGGGAGGGGGAGCCCTTTATTTCCTATCTAACGCTCTCGTAGACCGGCAGCGTACGTTTTTTTGTGTGTGCTACGTATACTTGTGTGTGAGTGGACCTGTGCGCGTGATTACCGCCACGTTGTGCGTGGCGCTCGCAGGGTGTTTCGGATGAAAACTTCGCTTCGTTTGATCCGCGGGACGGCGTTCGATAACTCGCTCAATCGATCGTGACCGGAATTATCGCGGTTCAGATACGCGAGAGTACGCGAGAGCTGCAGAGACGTACGAGCGTTTTTTTTTTTTTTTTTCGTTTGACTTTTTGAGCTCGTACCTTCTTTTCCACCGCTACGCGAAACTCGTGTACGGCAGCTAACGAAAGAATTCGGCGAAACGTGCGAAGTAGAGAACGCGTTTCGTGCGCGATAGCTTTTCGCGGGCTCCCGGCGTTCCATAAAATCGAGATATCGATTCCCGCCCGTACAAAGGGATCCCGTCTTGCTCTTCGATTTTATCGGATTCGCCGACGCGCTTGGGGTTCGGCGCACAGAAGAAATGTTTACGAGTACGTTAACCCGAACGACGTGTGCGCGGGAATATGTAAATTCGCGCGTCTCTGGGATAAAAAATAGCTTCGAATTTTATTCTTTTGTTCCTCCCGAAGATTGATCTTAACATACGTAAGAAGAACTTCGGGATTTAGTAATTCTTTCTCTCCATTAATACAAGTCCGTTCGTGCTGCTTGCACGTTTTGCACTCGTAATCTTCACTTTCTCTTTCTCCAACATTCAAACATATATTTATCTCGTTTTAAATACAATTTTGGGAATTTCAAGTGTAACCTTAACGCGAAACCTTGTGTTTCTATAAATACGTAAATTGATTTTGACTACAACATGGATTCATTAAAATTATCTTCAGGATCTTATAAAGTACCTTTCTGACATACCAAATTATCGTGGCAGTGTCAACTTGGATGGTTAAGGTTTTATTATTCCTGACAAAGATTATTTTATATAGTACAGACGTATTTAAACTATGCATCTCTCCTCTATTTTTTACATTAAATGGAGAAAATCGATAAATTTAAGAAAAGCAAAAATATATTGAGATATCAAGTATCCATATTCGAGATATTGGAATTTTGCATGACTTCATATTTAATTAATGGCAAGCAAGGGAAATGGCAGTGGATCGTAAATATTCCGTATATATTGTCTTGAGCTTTGCTTACATCTGGAAAAATAAGATTCAACAACGCATGGAGATAGATAAAGTTTTCTCGAGAAATTCAGTAAAGGATTCCACGACGAGACACAAATTTGCGGGATCCAACCGGGATCTCGAGAACATTCTTCAGTCGAAGTCTTGCGCGTCTCCGAATTTTGGTACTCGACAGACTGTAAAATTGAAATATCGACCCGCACTATCAAAAATACTATCGCAGATAATTCTTTTAGCTTTTTATTCTCCGTATTATAGAGTTTTCTTAGACGCAACATAGATTTTTAGAAAAATTAGTTTATATTAAATCCCTTTTTTTCAATTAATGTTAAATCCAGATTTATACTACATGAATTCATACAATCCTTTTTGCGAAATCTTGTTATCGCTTTTTATGTTAAAAATACGTTTGGCAAATAATAAACTCAATCGAGAAACTCCCCTGGTTTTTGATCCCGCAAAGAAATACAGAAATTCTCGCGCGGAAATTTTGAAGGGAGTAGTTTTCGTCGTCGAAACGGGAATCGTTTACCGCGTCTAAGTTTCCGCTAGGAATCCATTTAAGTCTTTCTGGAGAACGCGAAGGATCTAGGCAGCACCAAAGAGGATCCTCGTACCTGCCCCCCCGGCTTTCGCGACTCGACGGGCCGTAAAATTGGGATATCGATCGATCGAGGCCGCGGCGAAGAAAATTCCTACCACTGTCGGTTTAGGCGTTCACCTGGGACCAGCTGCGTTTCGCGATACCAATAACGTTAAGCAAATACAGGAACTTTCAGCGATTCGGGGGACGTAACGATCGCGATATCATATAATTCCGACACGATGTTCGGATATCATTTTGAAAATATCACGCTTGAATTATTCGCATTTGCCAATAAGGATTAATGCGCACGTGTACGTAATCGCGTGTAGTTTGAAAACAGGGCAAGACGGCACTAATATTTTATAGGAAGAAATAACGTTTCAATTAAATTATGTAATTAGGAAAATGAGTGTCGCGCGATAACGACCCTTCATGTTTGCCCTGATATGTATAAATCCCGCGAAATTATGCATAATTACACAAATTGCTCAATTGGAGAAATTAATTCTGCTGATGTCGAATTGGCAGTGAATTTTCTCTGCAATGCTCTAGATTGCAAAAAATAACAATTTCATAAATGCAATAATGGCTGTGAAAGGACGTTTTAATTGAGAGATGTGTTCAATCCGAACGTTTCGAATTGCTTTTATTGTAAACTTGGATCATTCGGATTTATCTTTAATGAATCGCTGCAAGATAAATCCTTGGTTTATCTAAGAAAATTCTCCGCGAATTTTGTAGCCCTATTTAAATTTTATAGACTTATAAAATCGAGTGTTTATTGAATGTTAGAGAACAGAAGAAATATTTTAGCCATGTGCATGTGCATATGTACGCTCCAGGCCAAAAGTTTGGACACTTAAAAAAAAAATTGATATTTTTCATCTGTGTTAGATACTAAAATTCTAATCGTTTAAGATTGTCCTGTTGTTAAATATCAAAATTTATTGTGAAAGACAAACGGTAAACTTAGCAAAGCAAAGCTGTTATGTGTTAAAAAACACATTGTTATGGATATTTAAGTTATCCCAAAAATGTCAATTTTTAAAAAGTGTTTCTGAATCGGAAAGTGCCGGAAATCCCATTAGCTCGACAATTTTTCGCCGAGTTTATCATTCTTCAATCAAATGTTGGTATTTAACAGGACAATTTTAAAGTCTAGGATTTTGTGTAACAGACCTTAAATAGACACGATATAAACTGCTGTTAGTCACTTCCGACGATTCTCCCGTCGCGCGCATAAATATGTCCAGTCGGAAAAACGATACGTGAGGAGAGTGTTCTTGGAACTTCGGGAAATGGCCTTTGGATATGTGCGCCATAATTTTCCGCGAATGAATTCACGTAAATGTTACGCGTACAAGCATAAAGATTCGGTCGAATATCGCCGAATACCGGATGCGACATTTATGCGCGTTACAGAGCGTGTCCCTCTCGCGAGCTCGTGAATTATTACGGCCAATAAATAACGCTCGGGTCGATGAGCGATAGCGATCAAAAGGAAACCGTCTCGTGATATATGTGTATCCTGCGCACCCTGCGGGGTTTGGTTGCTCCTTCCACCTCTTAATCCAGACATACGCACGCTCACGACATGCGCGCGTGGTGTGTGTGTGTGTGTGTGTGTGTGTGTGTGTATCTGTGTGTGGGTTTTGTGTGTGTTAAGCACATGTTAACGTGTGTGTCGGTGATGTGATATGTGCGGCGAGGCCAGTCGCGTTCATCCTCTTTTCATTAAAGCACGCTTTCATTTATTTCCGTTAGTCACTCGCTTTCCTCGAAAGTCGGCCATCTTCGGTAATTTGCAATTTTGCGTGTTGCGTCAACAAAAAAATGAGCTCGTTTGTAAATAGAATCGAATCAAGAATATGAATTTGAATGAAATGTTAAATGTGCCCTTTCGACTCATCTTATTGTTAAAATTTGTGCAAATTTTGAATGAGGCGAAGGTGTACGTCTCTCAGAATACAACGTAAAACGCTTGTCGCGCAAGTTTTCTCTTGGAAAAATAATCACTCAGTGATGGAAAACTTGTACGGTAGTCAACTTATACTTTCATGGCGAAGAATCAAAGACGGAAGGGTGGCCACTTTGGAAGAACGACGAGTCACCCCTTAGATACTATAATATCACACCTACTTTCATTCTTGAAGTCAAACTTCGCGTCTCCACTTCACACACACACAACGTTTTTTTCCCTACTTACTCTCGCATTTTTTTTTCTCTTTGCGGCAACACGAACTTCATTTCACTTTCTCCGTCTCGCACTTGCTCTCACGCGCACTCACTTACTTTCCTGTCACGCCTTGCTCGTCTTTTTTTACAGCGTCTTCTGCGAGAAGAGCAGCCGAATAGACCTCTCACGAAATCCTCTCTCTCTCAGGATCTTCTTTTCTTCGCGCCCGTACGCCCGTGCTCGCTTCTCGTGACCAAACGCTCTTTGTCGTCGGCAGCGAGACACGTGAAACAGTCGCGTTGCACACGGCGAAGTGAAAATCCGTCGGATTCGTCGGACGAATCGTACGCGACGCGTTCGAAGATCGCCAAATATTTCGCCGAGTTGTGCGTCGGAAATTTCGGAAATTTCTATGCAGTTTTACAATGAAACAATCGCGCGCGAGAATAACTTTATCCGCGGACAGAGTCACAATGCGCGATTACGTTTTTACAAAAGAATTCGAGAAAAATATGAAAATTGAATTTTTAATTGGAAATTTTCGCTGAGCGAATGCTGCGCTGATGATAAAATATTGGTATACTAATTTCGAATTCAACATTATACGTTTTCATTACGACGAAGCGAATGCATCGCTTCGGATTGGATTTTCGATGTTATTTAGTCATTATTCATGCCGCACCAACGGAATACAAATTGTTTTTATCGAAATAATCACGAATTTAAACTTTTACGCGCGATCCTGTAAGGGAACCTCTCTTTCAACAAAATTATTATTCGTACCTCTGTATAACCGTGCAACCGCGCATTTGCAATTTTGCAATGTGAGATATCCGAATTATTAATCTCGTTTGGTTGATGCCGGCACGGCAAATCCATTTATCGATTTATACGTAATTCGCGTTTTGCCGTGGTATAGTGACTTATACGCGTTTCGGTAGTTAATCTCACGCGTGTCGTAAAACGGAATTTGCACGCGTTGCGCCAGAATTTATATCTCCGCGGTACGACATGCATGCTATATGAGGTACGGCTAGTTCTGTCTAAATCCCACGACGGCAATTGCCGGAATGTAAAATAGAATGGACTTTATTACGAAAATACAGTCCAAACGCAAATTAAGAGCACGACCTTTCAAATTTACATTAAATTTTATTTAAACGACGGAAAAACGTGAAATCTTAACATATTTAGCGGAATAGAAGGTTAAAAATTGTAAATTCATTATTCGACAATTTTGTGACCGCGTGATGACAAAATTATCCTGATTATCTGACTCGTGACATTTATTAGCAGTAAAATCTTGAAACTTCAATGAAAAGTTAATGACGACTGCGAGAGCCGCAATCGAAGGGGAATTTAAAGAGTCTCCCGGATCTGAAACTCGTTAGAAGATTGGGAGTTAAATATGATAAGGGAAACTCGAAGGAAGATAGAAAGAGAAAAAGAGAAAGAAATCTCGAAAATTACGGGAAAACTTTCAATTGAGTATTCGTTTAACACGAGGAATAATGATATAAAAAAATCGCTTAAAATATACGAAGATGCGTTCATCCAATTATTTTCTACTAAAATTATCATCATGGTAATATTGATTTTCAAACGATTCCCTTATTCTTTGTATGAACATATGTAATAAATCATATATAATAATCTTAATACGTGACAATAGAATATAAGAAAGTAATATGTATAACTAATATAATAATATATTTTTTAGACGTAATTAAATACTTGATGCAGCGCCACATAATAATAGAAATTTATTCTTTTATAATCGCCACGATTGTTTCATCTCAACGAAATCTCTCACATGTCTCTTTACGTCTCATTAGCAATCTGTCGACGAGCAAATGCGACAGCAGTTTATCGCTGAACGCGTGTCTGGACCGAGAGCGAGCCTACCGTCGCTTAATCGCTAAGCCTAACTTTATATTAAGGATCGGACAACTGACACTGAACCTGTCGCGCGTTTCTGGAGCGCGTGCCGCAACGTAATTCCCGTTCGAAGGGGCCGACTCACACGAGGAGGCCGATAGGTCACGTTGTGAGCAGAATGAGCGCGAGGATCGCCGTCAGCAACGGTGCGAGGAGGCCGGCGTGGATGCTGCGTGCGGCCGCGTCTATATTGCCGGCGCTGAGCCTCTGGTTGTTCACGTACGCCTTCATCGCTCTACGCTCGACCTCGTACTTGCGCGAGCCGACCTCGGCGAAGCATTTGATCTTGATCTGTCCGCTGACGAAATGCCGAGGTTCAACCTCCAATCGCAGTCCCAGACTGTTGGGAATGCTTCCGGTGCTCATGGGCGGCAACAGATACTGGATGGTGTTCTCGAGTGATACCTGCAACGAACACGATTGAAACAGTTTAACGAAGAGCGATCTCCGGCGACGTAGAGGCTGATTCACGAAATTCCGCCTTCTCTCTGTAGGAATAATGGAAGCGGACGATTCTACTCTCTAAATCAAAATCAGTGATATTTCACTGATTTCAATGCTATACTCATAACTATATCAATCAGTGAAATATGCACTGTTTTTCAGTAATAATACACTTGATCAGTGAAACTACCTCCCTCTTAATCAAAATCGCTGAAAAACAGTGAATACTCACTAATGATCACAGTTATAAGCTATTAAATATAGCACTACAAATCAGTGAATAATACACATTTTGATTTAGAGAGTACACTCTGGCGTTTGATTTTAAGCTACGACGATTGTTTTTGAAATATATGGATATTAGCAAAGATCAAATAAGGAAGCATTTTGTTACAGTTTGAAATATACTTGTATAATAAAATTAATCTAATCATGTTTGTATGTTATAGTGCCGAGCTATTATTTTGATAGCTTCCGGATTCTAAGATTTATTCATATTTTGTAGTTTGTAAGATATGTCTCGTTAATAATTTATTTTGTCAATAGTTTATCCAGCAAGAAAGATGATTATTATGTCGTTAGGGGATCCAGCTTTGTCTACCAATAAAACAAAGTGATCAGCATCGAAGATAAATAGTTAGTTATTTAATTATAATAAATGATTTTATACACATATACATATATGATCACTTTGTTTATATATATATATATATATATATACAATATATATACAATATATAACAAAATTATATATATAATAATATATATATAATTATTTTTTTACAGTATTTTAAATCGAAAAGCGTTCACGCTTATTATATTATTATTTTTATTTTCAAATTCTCTTAAAAACAAATGATTTTACAACTCTAAATTATGCGGAATACCGCATAATAACGATAATTAATATATCGGGAAATTTTCCGCGTTGAGAATTACACGATTATATCGAAAAGAAAAGGATTAAAAATTTGATTTGGGAATTATAATCCCCCATAATTATGCTACTTTGCGATCGCATGATCGATTTCGATAGTTGTCTCTTTCGATGTATGTTATCGGACCGTATTATGTGGATGTTAAATATACGGTGCGATGATAATAAAAGGAAAATTTCGCTGAAAGTCGACACACCGCGAATCGTTTGTTATGTGCCGGGCTGCACCGAAAGAAAAGCAGCAGCGGCGGCTGGTCGGCGCAGCCGCGGATGAGAAACGAGCTCGCTGAAATTTTTGTCTCGCGTGCTGTTAAAGGCGAGCTTTTCTTTCAGGCCGCGGCGAGAGGGCGAGAAAAATTGGGCTCCGTCCGCTTTAATTTCTGACGGCGGATAAATTCGCGTGTCAGATCATTTCTCCGTTCCGTTAACCGAATTTTTTCGACCATTATTTGCGACTCCCTATTTTACACGGCGCATTGTTCCACGCCGGCCATTATGCGGCGCGAGAAAAAAAATCGCTTGCGATTTCGAGTACATTTTGATACGCGAAAGATCTTAATCCCGCAACGATTAACACGCGTGCGTGTCTTGACGATTACGCACGTTGCATTTAAAATTCTAATCAGACAGAGCTTCCGTGATTCGCAAATAATTAACGACTCAAATTCCGTTGAGCATTGTAGGAGATTTATGGCTTCCTACTTAGAATTTTCTTTCAGCCTCGATGAACGAACTTTCATAGAAATATGGGGATAGTTTTCCACAGTTGGCCGCTCTCTCCAGTACGGCGATATCGTTAGGGGAGTTTCGAAAGACTTGGACAGATCATAGGATCGTCTGCGAAACGCTGCGGGACGCATACATATGCAGCGGACGATCAGCGGGCGTTTGGCTTTAAGCGTTCGACGTTAACCATAAGCCGTGGTACGAGCCACGTAACTAATCGAACTAGCACATTGGACCGAGCCAAACTATCGTCCTCGCTTTGTGGCGAGGATCGCCGACTCCGAAAGTTAAAGCCCCACAGTCCATGGAGAACTACTGTTCGTAGATAATGCCCGGGTCCGAGGGCCGTACTTACTTACCAATAACTTCCGCACACTGAAACCGAGAATAATGGACGTTGCATGACACGAAATTTCGATGTATAAAGCGCCGCGATGATCGCGAATGATCTCGCGCGAGTAAAACTTATATCCAATGGGGGAGAACGTTATTTTGCAAAATAATTGCGAGACCCGCGAGCGTATGATAATGACGAAAGAATTCGCGCTGCAAAACTCGCATCATCGCTGATTTCCCCTTATTTTTCTTTTTTTTTCCTCTCGATAATTTCCCAGTTGCGCGGTAGTCGCATTTTGCCGCTCTATCTGTACCGTCGTGTCGGGTTTATTGATGCATTACACTGTTTTGTATTTTGCATTTTGCGCAACGTCGCGCATCCGAGTCTCTAATGCGTCGGGGGTGAGAACTTTAACAAATGTGCCAAAGCTGTTTCAATCGAATTTTATTGGCCCCTGGCATCCTTTTGATTTATACGTTATTACGTTTTATTGCAACGCCCGGCTCCCGGAGCTTTTTGAAGAGTGCTTTGCATTTTACGCGAACATAATGGCCATATAAAATGTTACGGCGCGCTTATAAATTTCGACCCTATTAAGTCCTCCCTTTCACATGCATATTTATATCACGGGAATTAATTTTGTGAATTCTTTAACTCGAGTAAATTAATTATTGATAACAAACGTGTAATAAACTAATAATGAACGGCTTAAAATTATTAAGCGCGCTGATTACGCCCGCACACCTAGCGCTATTTACAACCGTCGCTTTGTTTCATCTGAAAATCGTCTTTCACCAGCGCTAATTACCGCGCTAAATATGGTGCCGTTTAATTAAATTCGCATCTCCCGTCCGCGTTAAAATTTCACCGACGTAACGTTATGCGCGCCGCATATCGCGAAAAAAAAAGTGTCGGCTAATTACCCTTTCGTCCGCGGAAATCGCGGGCTTGATTTCGGTGGAGAGGCTGAGGCTCGTCGATTGTCGAAGGCGATGCGACACGTTGGAGATGCTGATAATTGTAATTGGCAATAGATTTCGACGTTGGCGGCGGCCTCCATAAACCTTCAGAAGGCAGTCATTATCGGCGACGGGAGTTAATCGTCAGGGTGCGTTGGCTCGCGCGGGCGATATTTCAAGGCTGTTGTGTTGGCGCGGCGCCGCATCGCATCGCGTTCGGCTCGGCGACGATTGGCCGACGTCATATCGATGATTTATGCACGTCCGTACAGATAACGGAAGATCATTGTTCGTCGCTCGCACGGCGCTCCGCGCCTCTACGCTGCCGTTCCCGCGCGCATTGTGCTCCGCCTTTTCACCGCGAACGGCTCGTCCCGTACGAACAATGTTTGCCGTGGGCCGCGGCCATAAGGGCGATTTGCCCGCAATTTCTGAAGGATCCCCATTGTGCGATCGCCGATCGTGACCGGAATCCCGGGCGCGGGCGCGCCCGCGACAATGGGAAACGATTGGGAAACCGTATGTGTAATATGCATTCCCGCGGGAGGAAACACGGACTGCCTGCATGCCGGGAATTTTTCGGTCGCGCGGCTTCGCGCTGTAGGTTCCGCACGTGACGGAGCAAAAACGCGGATACATCTCCCGGTTACATCCGCGTGTTATCGCGTAGCCATAAATTGACAAGTACAATTTTTCACTTGTACACTGAGAGGAAAGTATTTAGTATTTGTGACTATAATTACATGGTAAAGTAATTGTGGTTAGGAGCATCATTTTTATAGTCGTTACTTCTATAATGTTAGTAATAATAATTATATTAATAATTCTGCTAAAAAATATATATGATTGGCATGAAAGAAATATATAGTTATCCCCCTTAAGGGGACAATCATATATATTTTTTAGCAGAATTATTAATATAATTATTATTACTAACATTATAGAAGTAATGACTATAAAAATGATGCTCCTAACCACAATTATTTTACCATGTAATTATAGTCACAAATACTTTTCTCTCAGTGTGCCATGTTAGAAAATTTGTGTTAAATTTAACACAATTCACGTGTACCAAACAGTCCGTTCAAATTATTATGTTAATTTGACATAAGATGAATATGTTAGAAAGTAACACAAACATTATGTAAAAATTAATACAAAAAAATATAACATTTTGACACACTTTATGGAAACATATTTTTTCAATAAAATTAACATTTATAATATGTTAAATTAACACGGACATTTATCTTTGATTTATTTATTTTAGAATTTATGTTTTTAAAATACATTATTTTTATGTTATTTGTTCATTTACTCATAAATTATTTTTACACTAAGAAATGTTAAGTATCAATTTAATACAAAACATCCAAATAACACAATCACATTGTGTTAAATTAACACTCGGATATGTTAAAAATTCAATACAAAGATTTTAACAAGGATCGTTTTTAACACAAATACAAAATGTTTTTTACTGTATAATTTCTAACACGTTAAACATCATGATAAATTGAAAATAATCTTTCAATTGAAGCTACCGCGTCATTTTTCAATTAGGGAAAAATACACGTTTCGACAGTTAATAACGTCATGAGTATGTGCGAAACAATATTTTATTATTACAAATATTTTAATGCGTACGACCGTGTATTGTCGGCGCTAAATGAATGAGAAAACACCGGGAAATGGGATTTATGTCTCTCGTTTGCTCGTATTTCTCGACGGTGCGAACGACAACTTTCAGTGACGACGAAAGTACGCGAAAATAATGAAGCTTGCGGTGCCGTGTGCGGCGGACCGGTACGCGCGCGCGTGTAATTATATTTTTTGAAATAATTCTGCCCACACGCGGAATATTCACCGGCTGGCTAAGAACGGTGTAAATCCTCATTCCCGGCGCGGACATTGGTACGCAGGCTGTGCGCGCGTGAGCGCACATATTTTTGAAACAAAGTTTCTTTTGAAAATTATTCAGGGATACATCTCGCAATTTAATTATGCACCGTTCCCTTTTTTACGCTGTTCGCTTTCCAGCGAGAATCGCGAGATGCTGCGGAATTAACCATTTTCCCTCTTGAATCTTAATCTTTATTTACGGAGATTACGAGTGCTAGCGATGCACTCGCGAAAAATAATATTAGCCGGCAACTTCCTGCTTCTCGTAGAAGATTTCTCTTGTTGGATCATTTTCCGCGCGTTGGCGTTTTACCTCGCGAGGCCCTAGGAAAATAATGTAACTTCATCTTAACATTGTTTTGGATGGCTTACATGATACGCGAAGCAAAGGTAGAATTCGAAACAACAGGCAGGGAAAGACTCGGGATACGGCTCGTAGCTGATGTTAAAACAACGTTTCCGTAATATCTGCTTTAACGGCGCCTCCAGGTTACATCACGTGAATTGCAACGGCATGGCGCACGATTTTCTTTTGGTTTTGCTTTGTGCCCACGTTTCTTAATGCCAACGTAGCCGTGGCGTTTGCGAGAATAATCTAGACTTTATGAGCACATGCCCGATGGGGCTTACGCGCGCAAGTAACAAAGGTCGCACGTCTCTGCCGCTGAAAGATACGAATCAGAATCTGAAATGCACGCGCATGAAATGCATCGCAACGAAGTTCGCGAAAGACCGACGTTAAAATTAAAATTACCCTCGCGTTCGAGAGAGAATTATTAATAATCTTCCACGCAGAAAATATAAAAAAGTACAAGTAGTATAAATAAGAGTATAAATAAGAGATAATTAATTGAAAGTATAATTAAGGATATCAAGTTTTGGCTGTTTTTTTGGCTAACATGAAGAAGTTGCAAAATGTAGATTATATTTGATGTTAAAGAACTAAATGGAATCGAGTAGTGTTGCTCTCTTAGAAAGAAACATCGAAAACATAAAAGAATCGTCATCAAAGACAATAATGCTATCACATTTTGATGAAAAATTGTTAAGTAAGATATCACAAGACATCCCGGGAATTAAGCAGCAAGAACTGTATTGTTACTTAACACGTATAACTCGATAAGCATGTTCGTTATTCAAAGCTAAAACTCGAAAGCAAATGATTTTGTATCGAACTCTTCATTGCTCGTCAATCGCTCGAAAATCTTTTCCAAATTATATGTGTTTCTTGTTGTTTAATTCTCGTTATCTTACTTAACTTTTTATCAATGATAACATTAGATTTTGTTGTTTTTTGATGATTTTTCCCATGTTTCCGATGTTATCCCAAGATAAGCTACATACTACTCGACTTCGCTTAACTCTTCGGGACTAATTTTGTAAAATATACTTACAAATCTATTTATAACCTAAATTTGTCAAGAGATGTAAAGAATTTTATTATTTCACCGATTTATGGTATTTGCACAATTTTTAACAACCCTTAGGGCCTTGGGATAAAAATGTCCCAATGGTAATTATCAGTAGGTTATTTTTTACCCAACGATATACAAGGTAAATAAAAATAACTGAAATAAAAGCTTTATTAATAAGCATATAAACTAATAAATAAACATATAAATGGAACTATGTGTGATAAGGTGTAAAATATTTAAAAAATATTAAAAAAACACAAATGTATGATAAATACCACCAAGTACATTTTAAATGATATTCTGGATTAAAATTGTCCCAGTGAGATACATTGTAAAGTTAAAATTGTCCCTGTGATTCCGAAAAGTTTAAGTCCTTCTTTAATATGACATATAATTTATACATTTTGGAATTTTTTCATGTTAGCCGAAAAACAAAAACCAAAACTTAACATCCCCCTTTAACGCACTCTCGAGACAAAGTTGAATCGTATCCTTTTCTCCGCAATTCGATTCCACTCTTACGCCTGCGTGTAACAGCATAGTAAAATCGTGTCGCGATGCTAAAGGGATTATCTGAGATTGATCTCCCGGGATAATGGCTGCGTTTCGCCGTTTTCATTAAAGCCGGCATTCATTATTCGGGCGCGAACAAACGGCGCGACGTGGGGGTGGACGTGGTATCGGGTCGCCCGAGACATTTGTCTCGCAGAAGCGAATAACAATCGTACCTAAATGGTAATTCGTGCGTGCCTGATATCGCTGATTTACGCGGACTGCGGCGCGACGGGCGATATTGAACCCGTGTTTGCGAGTAACGAGTGTCGCGGGGAGATTCGTGCCGAATTCGCGAATATCATCTTGCGGCACTGTCGCCGTAACGAGCACGCCGCTTTTCACCGCTTGAATGAATTATAACGCACGTCTCGGGCCTCGTGATTCTAATGGGACATCGATATAGGTCTTTACGGCACGACACGTATATCGGTGACCCATTTCGACAAGCCTAGAAATTTCTTGGTTGAGAAGATAAATGATTTCGTTAACGCTAGTGATCTTGCCCTAACGCACACTTTTTCTGGTTCTGTGTTTTTGAAAAAAAAAAGTTAAACTAAAGTAAAAATTAATTAGCGAAATCGGATTGAGTCTTGAAGATGGCTGAGCAACGCGGTCTGCTTGCAACATGGTATACAAAGAGTATTAGTAGCTGAATCTGGATATCTGGATGACAAGATAAAGCTCTCTTTGAAAATTTATAAGATGTCTTTTCAAGATGGGCCCATCGATATGGAGAGAGATTATCGATTAAGCGCGCAAACCTTTCAGAAGTTCTTTGAGCCGCAAGCCCCTTTCGTAAGAAGCTCGTAATGAAACGTCCGTTCTCGTTAAGTTAGCTGGTGGCAAATTCACTTACTGGGCTCCTGCGGAGCTGGAATTGCGCACAAAATCCAATATAGGTTTTTGTCATCAAAGAAAGTACTTTTGTCTTCGAAAGCGCGTCGCGAAAAATACCGCTCGAAAGATCCGCTAAATTGGAATGTCTAGAAAATAGTGGGCCGCTTATTTTCAAATACAAATCTAATTTTCAAGCTATGCTAATTTTATCGAAATATATAATTCCGCGTATCAATTTTGTCCATTACACTTCATTTTTTAGACAAATAATCGTTATTATCCGCGTCGCGAGAGAGAAATGTTGCGATATAGCGCGGGAGGGACGCAATTGCGTCCAATTGAAATTATTCTCGTCGCGGATAAACGCGGATGAAATCTCATCTCGTCGGAAGTCTCGGTTCCGTCGCCCGCGGGCTGTTTCATTTCGCAATCGCGTTTAAACACCGACAATTTTCCGCCTTAACGTCGCATACTAAGTTCGCGCATTCGGTAGCCCGAAGACCGCCTAACTTGCGCCTCTTAAACCGTTTTGCATAAAATTAGACGTTTCACTGTTGTCGGCCGACCGCAACTCCGGGGGAGTTCATTCTCTTGATTACTTAAGAGAAGCACGAAGATAACGGTTTCATTTTCTTGTTTTGTTTCTATTTATCGTCGAGTTTGCCCCGTGATGGATTAAAATATTTGGAAACTTTGCACATTGATTTTGACAAGTTCTCCATTTAAGATGCTATCTAAAAGTAAAAATTAGTAATTTCTGAAGACCATTAAACATCATCGTTATTTGTCATTCGTTATTTCATAATAACTTTTATCACCGAAACACCAACGAGATATCTTTTTCGCATTAATCGGTGTCTCGAAGGAATCTTGCACTCAGCCAAGCTACAAAAGGAACTTCGAAGATGCGAGAATGTCGCAATCGCGAAATAAATTCCGCGGCGTTTACAAAGTTGCGTTTACATCTCTCGCGCGAATGCATAAGATATTCGCCCACAAGCTACGCTTCGGACTTCGGACCAGAGTTCTTCTGCGTCGCTTTATGCGACGCGTTTTTCAAATCGGCGAGGACGCGGCGGCGCTTTGTTATCAGCGTGTTTCTCCCCTCGTCCCTCAGCGCGACGAAACTTTTTCCCCAAGCGCAATTTGCCAACGACAATGCGCCCTGCCACGAGACTCATCTGCAGGGCTTCGCGCGGGCGTGTCTCTTCTCCCTTATCGTACCCCCTTTCTTAATACTGAATTCTCGCCTTCCGCATTACCTCGTTCCACCACCTCCCTTCGTCCCGTTCCCTTCGTTCCCGACTGCTTTCCTTCATTTCGAGCGTTACGCCTGCTTGGTGTTTTCTATATTCTTCTTTTCTGTCCTATAATCATATATCCCGGGAACATCGCGCTCGCTCTTTTAGGGCCGCCTTTGTCAAAATGAGAAAAATACAACATCTGAAAGGAAAAGGTGTCGAAAAAGTCAATGTAATAACGCGTTTGCTCATAATTTAGTCCTTTTGTACTGCGATAAATGAGAGGCAGCAGGATATCCTTCGCTTCTTGATGCGTTGACGATATAAGAAAAGATCTCTAGTTTATTTTATGATGATTAAAGGCTACGCCTTTTTCGCCCGTTATTTACATACATTTTCTTCCAATTACATTAATACGTAAACATATTAAATTCATAGTAAAAAATATTTTGTATTTGTGTTAAAAACGGTCCTTGTTAAAATTTTTGTGTTAAATTTTTAACATATCCGAGTTAATTTAACATAATGTGATTATGTTATTTTGTGTTAAATTGATATTTAACATTTCTTAGTGTAAAAATAACATAATTTATGAGTAAGTGAATAAATAACATAATAATGTATTTTAAAAACATAAATTTTAAAATAAATGAATCAAAGATGAATGTTCATGTTAATTTAACATATTATAAATGTTAATTTTACTGAAGAAATATATTTCCACAAATTATGTCAAAATGTTACATTTTTTTGTACTAATTTTTACATAAAATGTTTGTGTTACTTTCCAACATATTCATCTTCTGTCAAATTAACATAATAATTTGAATGGACCGTTTGGGACACGTGAAATGTTTTAAATTTAACACAAATTTTCTAACGGAGTTTATTAAAAATTCAGTAATTCAAATTATATTTATATAAATAAATTAACCAATGGAAATTGAACCATGAGAAATTAAATCGCATGACAATTCGGCACGACTGCAAGTGTGCTTGCACCGAAAATGTATGTATTGTCGCATTTCTTGGTAGCATCTTACGATCAATTTTAACGACTGTAGAACGTATCTTTCCAAATTTTTCTAGCCCATTTCCGCTCTTTCTCTCAGACGTATCTGCATATGAAAAATGTATTTGCTCCGTCTTTATATTCGTCTTCCGTTCGCGAATAAAAATGCGAATCATTTTTCGCTCGTTTGATACCACTCGCAGGTAAAATATACGTCAGGTACATTGTCGCCTCCGCTATTTTTTCTTCTTTCTAGTTTCTTTGATTATCCACTTTACGATCTACATCCGTTATCTTTGTATCAATTTCTTTCCTTGCGCACGTATCAATTTTTTTCCTTATCTGTTGATTTCATCTCTACTCACTTTTGTACACCATTTTTCTATTTTTCAAAATTAATTTTTATTCTTGTTTATTCCGTGTACGCGTTTTGTTTTCATTAAATTAAATCATTTAATTATCGTATTAATTCATTTAATTATTATATAATTTATAATTATTTAGTCACGATTTTTTTCCCATTCATACCTTACAAATATTTCATAGATCATTATTTCATTATTTCGGTATATTTTTTGTTTTATTTTTATTGCTTCCTGTATTTCATATTACGTTATTTACTTTATTTACGTTTTTCACGTCGCATTGTCCTACTTTGCCACGTTTCCTCTCAGCACACTTATTCTACGCGACTATACTTTCTTCCAATAAGCTCAACCTCATTCTGCGGATGCAGACATATGTATACATCGCTTTTTCGCATACGATCGCGCTCACTTCCATTTCCTTCGAGAACTTCCACGCTTGTCTCTCGATTTATTTCCGGTTTCGCACACTTCTGTCCTTTATTTGCTTCCGCGACGGAAACGGGACGTAACTTTCTCCTCGCTTCCGTCGTCTAGCCACTGAACAGCGTTGCGAATCGACTCTTTTCTCTCCCGCGTCAGGTTGATTACACGCTAGAAGTTGTCGCGACCGTCTTTCCGAGTCTCGCCTCGATACCCGACGGCACTAAACGCTAGATTTAATTTTCGCTCCTTCCTTGAATAGGTCGCTGTCGCGCTGCGGTTTCCTGAAGATTTGTTTTTCCGGCCTTGCGAGCTCTCCTCTCATTTCTTCGTTTCGGTGAGCTTTTGTCGTACGATCGTTTTACCTCTATTCGTTTGATCCCGCTGTTCTCGCAGTTTCCTCCTCGTTCTGTCCCTGTCCTCTTTTTTGTCCGTCCCTTTTCTTTTCTCGGTTTCCATCGTTCCGACAGAGATCAAGTGGTCGGGCTAGCGGGCTGCGCTCAACCCGCACTCAGTCCGGACCATCGAAAGCACTAGGAGTACTATTGGCTCAGGCTGGATCTAGGGCTGATTCTAAGTTAGGTTCAGATTGACTCCAGACTCTGGATTCAGGATGCTTTTCTCAATTTTTTTCTTATTGCATGTCTTTTATAGCTTTCAAGCTCAAGCTTTCAATTGGCCAGTATTTATGATGAACTCTTACATTTAGTATAATCTTATAATCTTAAAATGTCATAAGCCAATCACATGAGCCGCGTATTAGCATCTTAAGATATTATTTAAGATGGTATAAAATATATAAAAACCGGTCAATAAGTTTAGGTGAAAAATAGAACGGAGAGGTATATTGCATCATATCAGAGTTATATTAAAATATAAATTTTATAATTATGTAAAATATATAAAATATTATATCATAGAATATAAACTATATGACTCTTATATATTTCACACATAAAATATAATTATATTAAAATAGAATTTATAATAAAATTATATTAAAAGGATGCTTCACTTTTGAATTGCGAGTCTCGAAGAAAGATTTAAGGCGAGACAGCATGTCATTATCTCTGCCTTTTCATCTCTCGCGCTGAGATTTACACTTAATAATATTATTTTGTCTTTGTTTAACATTCTACAAAAGAATGCCGTTGTTACCTCCATCGTAATCGTAGTGTGCCAATATTTTTGTGGCGATAATATTGATCCTGCCTTTATACAAGCTCTTCAACGTTGTCGTCCATCTTCTCCCGTTGTCGTTCCGTCACGAGACTTGATTCTCCTGTGTTGCTTCTCTTTTCCTCAAGGTTTTCATTTCCAGAGCAGAGATTAAATGGTGAAGCGACTACGCGGACAATCCGCCGGGCTTCGTGCGTTATTGAGTCTTCTCTTCTTTTCTCCTCTGCACTCCTTTTCCCGTCCTTGGCTTTCATTTCCTCTCCTTTCGCAATCGCCTTGTTATCCGTTACAGATCCAACGTAGAGAAAAAATAACGATATCTGTTTAGTCAGCGTTTTTCCGCTGTTTCTTTTTCTCTTTTGCGATACAAACGCGAAAGCTACAATTATCTTTCGTGTTATTGGTAGGAAATTCAAAGAATCTGTCGAAGCAGAACGCCATTCGGGCGAATTGATTTCAAGTTTGAACTCTGTGATTACTTGTAATAATTATTTGCTAATGTTATTAGAATTCTCTAAAACATCCATTTCGCGTGTGAAGATAACTCATGCATCGTGTAGTAGGTGGTTTTTCTACACAGTAGGAAAATTTGTGTAAAATTTAATTATTTCACATTTCTAGAACGGTCCATCCAAAATTTTGTTAATTTAACACAAAATAAATATGTTAAAGTAACACAAACATTATGTAAAAATTAACATAAGAAATGTAACACACCTTGACACAATTTGGAAATAAATTGTGAGAACATATTTTTTTCAATAAAATTAACATTTACTAGGTTAAATTATACACGTACATTTATTTTTTATCTTAGAATTTATGTTTGAAAACTACATTATTTTTATGTTTTATTTGTTCATTTCCTTATAAATTATGTTATCTTAATAGAGAAATGTTATCAATCAACACAAAATATTAAAATAACAATACATTATGTAAAATTAACATTTGAATATGTTAAAAATTCAAATTACAAAAATTTTAATCGGTTTTAATACAAGTACAAATTGTGTATTGCTCATTCACTTTTTAGGAAGCGTTTTCTGGCAGCAATATAAATACGTATAATAATGTATGATGTTCTTTTGGCAAACGAATTTTCTTGGCTGTTTTTCCGTGCTCATTTCACCGTTAGGAATGTCCGTGCATCTTCGACCGCTGTTTCACACGGTTTTCATCACCACAGTGAAGATTAAGTGGCAGAACGGCAGCAACGGTCTGTACCTCGTGCATTACCGGACTCTTCTGCATTCTCTTCTCTTCTCTTCTTTTCTTCTCTTTTACGTTTTGCTTTCTTAATCTTGGCTTTTATCTCTTCTCCCTCTTTCTCTCTCCTTTTCTTTTTCGGAAGAATATCGCTCGGAATCCAAGTGAAGAGTAAGATAGAGCTGCGATAGAGATTTCCCTCGTCTACCTTCTCCGTCTTCTCCTTTTCTTATAGACGAATCCAAGGCCTGACAAAACGCGATTTCATGGGTAACTTTGTAGACTCGTTATGGTGGATTCGGGTTTCTCAAACGCAACGGGGCTCTCTTCTATTTTTATCGGCTGTATTATCCTCGTGTTCTACGTGATACTTTATTTAACATTTATCTACCATAAAGTTCGTAATAATCCATCAAATTTTCAACAACAAATTTTGAAATTTTGAAATTTACACTTTGAGAGAATTGTATTAATGACACCTATCGAATCAATCCAGTTCTATCGATATTCGATATCGAAATAACTGTTAAGTTCTCTCAGTCTTTGCGGTTCGCGGAAAATACGATAGTTTGGATTGTCCTTTATATCGTTTGCCACGATTAATTTGTATAATACCGAAATGACCGCATTTCATTGGTTCCGATTATAATGTCGACAACGTTAATTACAACGGAATAACAGGCACTGTGGGCTTTCATGTATCGGCTGATTTCAAAGGCTCGTCGGCATTTCAGTAATCCGCCACAGCCCCTTCGTTTCTCTCTCTCTCTCTCTCTTTTCCTCTCTCACGCCTCTTCTCTTTGATTGTCCAGACGCGCTAATCACGATTCACGAATTCTATTATTAATCACAGTGCGCGTCAGTGCAGCCTAATTGCAAAATTCAAAACTGACATTACCAGAACGAGGCCCGGTGCCGGTACCAATCAATCACGCTTAGTGCGCCCGCGTTTCGTTCCGTTCCGTTCTCTGATTTTGCGGCTCGCATTAATAGTTCCCTTCACCGCGTCTCTCCTCCCCCCCCCCTTCGTTTTCTCTTCCATCCATTATATCGTTTCCGCTCGCCTATCTCGCGGGTGTCCCTTGTGCGCTCGTTCCCGAGCGCGCACTCCCCGTGCATCTAGATATGCACCTTCTCCGATGTGCGAACACGCGTGTATGTTTGATGAGTCGCTTGCCACGACATGACACACTGCATAATTCATCCGCATGCGCCATTTGCGCGACGGTCAGACGGCTTGACGTACTGGTTGAATTTTGATTCACCGTCAAGCCGGAGGCTCGGGGGAGAACACTCTATGACATGATGTCTCCGGATGAGAAACTCGATTTCCGATCCTGCGAACTGTGTCACCGAATTTAGGGCATGCGTTGCAATTTTTCGTTTTCCTGAATGCTGTTATATTACAAGAAGAAGCGTTTATATATTATCTATTATATATTATGACAAAATTGTTCTCTGCATATGATCGCTACATCGAGAAAGTTACAAGAATGTCTAAGAAGAACAACGAAGTACGAACGTTTAAATTCTCTCTTTTATCCAGCAGGATTTTTTATTGAAATAAACAGAGGTTACTGTCGCACGCACAAGATTCGACTTGTTGACGTTCGCCATTAAAGCGACAATGTCTCCTTCGACGGCGGGTGCGACATCTTCGTGCTCCATAAATCCTGGTAGTTCGCGATTGGAGATCGTTATTCGTCCTATTTTCCGCGATCTCGATGAGAGAGATAAACTTCTATCCCGAGAGAAGAGCGAGCGAGCGCGGGAGGAATCTCGCTCGTTCTCGAAGAGGAGACAGAGTGTCGGGAGGAAGTCTGGACGGGAAGAGGGATGAGCGCGGAGATGAGGGGGGAGTTTTATGGTATTTTGCGAGCTCGTGCTCGATCAATGAGGCTTGAAGGCTTATAAATCCACGGCGCCGTAGTCGGCCGGCTTCGTTTTATCGTCGATTTTAAGCGCCTGCCGTACGCGAATCCCGTCTGTTTCGAGGCTCAACGTCGCTCGTCGATTCTCCCGATCCGGTCTGGAATCTCTCGCGACGCCTCTCGCACGCGTGCACGCACGAGATAGAGATGGGGCAATGTTCTCACACGCAAGCCAAAGCGATCGCGATAGTCGTAATTAAGGCATTTATGGCGCGTGATTATGACCTTGGGTTGTCGAGACGTCGTTAAACTTTATGCGATTAGTCACGTTATTCAAGTCGCAGCGTGTTCTCGCGGATCGTAAAAAATGATCGATGCATTTTTCTCTCATTTTTTTTCATTATTTTAGCGAACAAATATTTTTTTCGTCTTCAAAGGCATGCGAATTGCTAATTGTAAATATGGATTATATGTCAGAACGGTGAAAACTCTCGTTAGATTACTTTGAAAAATCATCAATTTTCTTGTCGAATTATATTTCGCCGTCTCTCTTTGTGATTCCGTATCAATCGACGTCATTTGAATCCGGGAAATCGCCATCGGCATACATATTAATGCATGTAGCGTGTATTAAAAGCAATAATATTTTTGAACACGTGTTTTTTCGCCCTCTCCTTTATCTCGCAAGTAAAAATAATGCCGCCGCGATCGTAATCCAAACCGGGTTTTATATATTATTGAAAATACACGATGATACAGCGAATGAAATTTTGCCTCGATCCGACGAGTCTCCACGAGTCTTCTCTGTCAACGAAGGAAGCCAGCTTTTATAGCGTCTTATTTTCATCTAATTGTAATTTTTTCCCCGAGCATTCATTAAATTTACATCGATTTGGTTCTTGTAAAACTCTCGTAAAATAACGTTAATACTTTTGGAAGCGCAGATAATTTGTATCTAAAAGTACAAGCGAAAGAAGAATTATTTATTAAATAAATAATTTAATTTAATATTATTTAATAAATAAATAATTTAATTTAATATTAAATAAATAAATATTGAATAAATATTAAATTATCTGTAAAGTACATCAATTATACTGCAGAAATAATTTATTCCAATATACTGAGATAAAATGGTTCTTTTTTACTCAGAATGTACACTTGGTGTCAAATATTTGCGCAATATTTGCATCTTTCACATTTGCATTCTTCGTGATCTTTTAAAAAAAAACCAAGATACAATATCAATATTAATAATATACAATGTGTGTGAGTAATATATAAGTGCGATTTTTATTTAGACAAGTACGACGTGATAGGCCGATCATCGGCAGATGGAAATCGGCAGTAGTAACAGCTGTTTCTGCTCAGACCGCCATGGCGATGGAAGGCGGATGTCGGTCGGACCGGACCGCAGGAAGAAGTATCCGTTCCGTAATTGGTCGCGAATGCTTTCCGCCATTTATCGGCTAGCAAAAAGCATGCCGTCTCCCTTTCACGCTCGATCGACCTTAACCATTTCCACGACGTGCTAATCGCCACGTCGTTTAACATCCCGCCCGTCACCCTCCACCCGCGCCAACCGACGACTGCGAAACCAGACGATCAATCAGGCGATCCACATATTTCACCGCTTTGTCGCGGTCGCGCTCGTCTTCCGACACGCCATGGCAATCTCGAATGTATCTCACGTCGCCTGTAAATTCCGATCGCCCGCGAATCATTCGTAACCTTTGTTGCCGTGAATGAATTTTCCGCCCGTGATCACACGGAGCAAACATCAATTGTGCTTTTTTTTTTAATATTTTTGTTTCTACATTCTTTGAGTACACGGAAAGAATTTTGCTACAGTATTTAGTTAAAAATTTAGTTAGATCTGGAAATAATTTTGTTGAATTATCAAAATAATTATATAGGACGTTCAAACGCTGGTTGCTAGAATATCAAAACTTTTTGCGGTATTATTCAATTGTTGTGCTTGAGTTTCCTACATAATTATTTTGATGGTCCAACAAAACAATTTTCAGATCTGTATCTACATTTTTAAATATTTCAGCATTCCCTCCCTCTCTTTTTATCCATGTATATATTTATTATAGTTATTATAGTAAATTTAATAGCGGTATTTTGTTTAATTAAAATTTATTCAAATCTCGTGTCACTCGTATTACAATTTATTCGACGGTATTTTATTTCAAAACTGATGAATATTATTATCGCGTTTTATAGATTTAAAGCAAAATATTCATACTGGCAATTACATTATGATGAATCTCAAATTACTGCGAACAGCAGCGTTTTTCAAAGCGAATATTAGTCCGCGTAAGTTTATTTCCCGCGATAGTAATACGATATAATTTCGATGGGATCGATTCGTGAGATAGGTAACGTAAATACATACATTATGATACGATATTAATTCAATAAACTCGCCATATATTTTATGCATTAATCAGATGTAAACTCGCGACGTATTTTATAATTTTATATATTATGCATTGCGTGTACGCGAACTGTTCTGTTATAACACGTTTTATGCTCGCAATAACCTGATAATGCACCGGATTATCTCTTGGTGATCTCTCTTTTTTAATGCTGTCACTTTTCGAAAAGAACGCCACGATAGCGACGATAGCTTTCCGCAATCTACTCCCCTTTCCTCGCGAGGGAGGTCTTTCTTTTATCTTCGGGATACTCTTGTCCTCCATCGGCGGGTATATCCCCGGGGAAAAGTTAAATGAATATTCAGGACCGTCGAAGCGCGTTTACATTTAACCGCTACTCGTGTGCGAGGATGTAAACGAGCGATCACGCAATATCGATCCACCTCCTATTTTCCCTCCCGTATGCGAAAAAAGATCAGTTTATATCACTAATTCTTCGCTAACGGACACGTTGCGCACGAACTTGCGGTTCGACAATTTTTATTAACTGAATTAACATTGATAAACGCTAAATAATATTTCTTTGGATTTTAATTATCTCACATAACTGTACGTCACTTGTCTTCATCGAATGGAATAAATAATCGACTTCTATTATATTTGCCGAAAAAATTATAAAAAACATGACGATTTATGTTTTGATATGGTTTTTCACGATTTGTAGTTGTGCTGCTGACAGATAAAAATATGTAAAAATATTATCGCGATTTTTTTAAAAATTGGCTGCATATGTCGTAAACACACGTCACTACCGACTAAAAAAATTAATAGGATTGTGTTGCACAATGCATGGCTGCGTGGACAAATCCGTTCCATTTTTCATAATATGATATATAAACATTGATATCGTTGAAGATCGAGAATTAAAACGTGGTTTTATCTGCGATCCGCGGATAAGGGCGGAAATTTGTTCCATGGCTTTATATAGTTGAAGATTCGATGAAAGACGAAGATGCAGAGAGAGGGAGAGAGTGAGAGAGAAGTTACAGTTGGAGAATTGCAAAACACTATTTTGAATTTCATAGCGACGGTACCCGAGATTCTGAAATTAATCAGATTCAGTCGCACAATTCTGATTATAGAGTCCGTAATTTGATTTATCTCCGCGTTATCGTCGTGCCATTTATTTTACGATACGGTATACCGCCGGACGCCGTAAACTGGCGGCGCGGCGGTACTTTCGCGTACCGGAATGAACTTGGCCGACCCTAGCTGGCCCTAGGGTAATTTATCAAATTGCATGCTGGTAATCGTTATTACTGCGCGGCCGGCTATTATCGCGGCCAAATCTCAATCCGCGCTGCCTTTTAGCGGGCCATAATTGGCCCGTTAACGTGTATCGCGTATACTTGCTAGGACTTTTTACGGCATTTCGCAAGATAAGTCGACGCGAATGCGCAATATCAACAAACTCCGGGTCCCGACACGTTACAATCTTAATAAAATTGTATAGCGGAGTATCGATCGAGAAACGTGTGTAAAATGGGGTAATGCCTCATAAAGAAGGACAGAAAGATATCAAATTGATAGATACCAAAATATTGTTGATCAAATATCAATACCAATTTTGGCTTCATTATTATTTCACAAATTTACACTGTCATCAAACGAAATTAATTGGTGCCATGGAAATGCTTTCCGCCGCGATTTAATAACGTACAATCATTCTTGTATAAAATTTCGCCTCTCTCCTCCCTGCCCCTCGCTTAGCGTCGTTAAATAATTTCTAAACCGAAATATTTCGATTTTCCCTGTTCCGATATTTACTAACGTCAAACGATAAACAGCGTTAAATAATTCCGTGGATATTTTGATTACGTTACGGGTACATTAATAAATGTGTTTCCATACCGCCGCAAATAGAATAGTTGCAAAAGGGAAACACACCGTAATTAACGGTGTAGCCGGCATTCATAAGCCACCGCGGACGCGACGCGCAAAGAGTGAGTGCGTCGGATGGAGGAGGGTGGGGAGGGTGTGGGTGGGGTTGGAAAACATTTCACGAAGTTAATGAATTCCCATAGGAATGCCGTAGAACTGGCTTCGGGCCATTAATACGGTCCATTCACAAACACAACTCTTCGTTCTCTCATGCCCTCGTTAAAACTTTCGCAGCGCATCTCCATGTCGAGGGATGGTGGGAGGAAGAGAGGCAGGGAAGAAGAGAGGGAGGAGGGGGTGAAAAAAGAGGAAATTCTCTTCGTGCAAAAACAAACGGAGGACGCTTCTATTTCTCCTCGATAACGTGTTGAGGGGGGATCCTCACGCCACTTTTATGGATAAGACGTTGGATCCGCGACGTTTATGAATATTATCCTCAACGAGTTACACACATGCCAGGAAACGCTCTCTCTCCGAGTGCTAATGAAACATTTGGTGACACAACATTGTGAAACATGCGGTTGTCTGCTTACGCGATGGAACCGACAATCGTATCATCTCCGAACAGACTATTGAGTATCTCGATTATTCATTCTTCGCCGTTACAGGTTCACTATCGAGATGAAATTGCTACAAGAAAAATGGAAGTTATAATTTGCAATAACATAATTTGTATCATTTCCCGTTACTCGGTTTTTATGGTCGTTTTACTTCAAGTAATTAGATTGGAAGGAGAGATGAAAAGTTGTATGAAAATTTAAGACGTGGAATATTTTCGCTCTTCGTACGTATCGCGTATTCGAGTCATCTGGTCTGGATTGAGGTTGAAATCCGTCAGGATAAGTTGGTACGAAACATATGCTGCTGGAAAATTACCAGCTTGTGATATCCGTTAATTTTATGACGTAAAACAAATTTTACGACTAAAACACGAAATTTGTACTATAAATTACCTATGTCTCGCACGTGTTTCTGCCATTATCTTGAGTGGACACTCGGATAATCGCGTAGGTACTCGGCACGAAAGCAGCTAATTAAATATTTAACGTGCACTCGCCCTGTGTGAGAACGTAACAGTCTGCATTTTTGACCGAGAGATTAAACGGACGTTAATCAGTTGCGCACGAATGCTAGAATGCTCGAATGCTCGTCCATTTTTTCCACAGAATACATTTTCATTTGAAAGCATACCGCTTTTCGTCACACGAAAAAATATCGCTTATTTTCTAAAATACCGCTTTTGTGCCAAACAGCCACGTCCAAATTCCCGTTTATTTCAATCCGGAATAAGAGACTTTTAAGGCAACATAGGACGCATATTACGCGGCTCTATCGTGCAATATCCGAATGCGTATGCTGAGAATATTATTAGTATTTACATATTATTTACATATTATTAGTATTTACGTATGCTCGTATTCACGTGGAGATAAACGAAGCAATGCTTTTATCCGCTGTCTGATATTTCGAGAGCGCTTTGCATTATGTGACTTTCTACGCACAGCGTAGAAAAGTCTACGTAGGAAAGTCTATAGAAAATTTATGGAAACGTCTGTGGACACGCCATAGAATTTTATTTCGATGGCGCGCACGGCGCGCATATCGTTAGGAAGCCAAACAACCTTTGGATAATAGATTCCGCGATGTTGAAAACATTTTTCCGACTTGTTGTTGTTCCCGATCTTATATTCGAATCAGTTTTCGAGTCAGTATTCAACTCGTAGCATACACTCCGCGTTTAGACGTTGGCATTTTATGAGAATAAAGAATTCGTCGTGAATCTAACAAGAAACTCTTTCTGAAAATGCGAATAACAAATAGAATAATCGAATGAAATTTAATTCTGATTTCTAAAGAATGCAATTCTTAACTTTTAATTTTGATATTTTATTTCTTACTTTGCAAGTCTATAATTTACTGTCTCAACTTTCGATCTGTCTTGAATTATTAATCTGCAACCTTCAGATTGCGATCTTCAATCGACAACTCACGGTTTTTGATTCTCAATTTACCATTTTCAACGTATTTTTCTACTAATTGAATATACACAATAAAAATACATTTTGTATTTATGTTAAAACCGGTCCTTAGTAAAATGTTTGTGTTGAATTTTTAACATGCTCGAGTGTTAATTTAACGCAATGTGATTATTTGAATATTTTGTGCTAAACTGAAATATTTAACATTTCTTGTTAACATAATTTAAGGGTGAACAAATAACATGAAAATAATGTAGTTTTAATATATAAATTCTAAGACAAAAAATGAATGTGTGTGTTAACATATTATAATTTAATATATTATAAATGTTTATTTTACTGAAAAAGTTTGCTTTCATTTTCCAAATTGTGTCAAATTGTTACATTTTTTGTGTTAATTTATACATAATGCCTATGTGACTTTTTAACATATTCATTTTGTTAAATTAACACAATTAACACAAAAATTTGAGTAGACCGTTTGGGACACGTGAAATGTGTTAAATTTAACACAAATTTTACAACTGCGCGTAATGTGGAACACGTATCGGTACGTAGCGCCGGAAAATCTGGCGTACACACGTTCTTTGCAAGTACCCCGGGAATCTCGAGGAAATAGATCTGTGCGTGATCCATCGGAATAGCGAACTCGCTGTCGAAGGGAGCGGCGCGCGTTGGTTTTCATCGTTCTGACACGTACGTATCATTTCCGCGGTAACGCATCCCGTGACGAGGGATGTCGATAAGTGGATATTGCGAGGAACAGAAGAGAGTGGGAATCGAGGGAGAGGAAAATCTCCCGTGGGAGCACCACGTACGGCGCATCACGTATATCCCTGGGATACTACCCTACACTGCGACGAGTTTTTTCCCCGTCTATCCTCCTTCGGTTCGCCATCCCTTCCGGCGTTCTCTCCTTACAGCGAGGTCGGATTAACGATTGAACCGCGTCTCGTCGATCATTGCCCGGGATTTCTGCTCTTTCTCTCTCTCTCTCTTTCTCATATTGTTTTGTATCCTCGGCACGTCGATCGATGGTCGGAAACATAGTGACGTAATATAAATGGCGCAATAATCCATCGCAATCTGACAAATCACTTATCGCGAAGTTGGATCCGATAAAAAGCCATATCTTCGAAGGAGAAAAATGACATCGTTCTCCGCTACGATTATTGTTTTCATTTTACGAACATATCGATTTAACTAATTGTTAATTGATAATACTCTGAAATGCGAAATGCGTTTTGTAATACGGAAAGTGCGGATGAGCAAATTTTGCACATTGTTGCAACGTCAATTTTGCTCCCTTTTATCTCTTTTCTTCGACCACTGCCCTTTAAATCTCCTTTAATATTCATGTTTGATCGGTGCTTCGGCGGGAAAATATTCTGAATTCTATATAACTTTATATTTTGCTTAACGCGGGATCGATATTACAAGTGGACAGGCTCATCGCGTCGTTAGTGAATTATACGTCCGCATGAAGCGGTCCTAACGATGACAGCATCGTTAATGGATCCTTATTCGAGTTCTGTTTTAGAACGATATGTCGTGCTGACCCATTCACTCCGCATCGCACACGTGCCCGAACACGGGCACGCACACGCTCGTACATACGTGAATGCGAGGATGGAGGGATGTATAATGGAGCACTCGAGATTTAAATTCTGTCGGGCTATAACGAGGGGAACGCTTATTACACTCCGCGACGGATCGGAAAAGGAGTAAAAAGCGCTATATTTTGCAGTGCGCAAAAAGGATGAATAATTTTACCGAACTGCGAGAAATCGCGGTTAATATCGTTGATAAATAACTTAATAGGCTTTACGAGGTAACGTACGGGAGATTAAGGGATACGTACGTTGCGCTAACGGACGTGACCCGTAAAAATATTGTAATTTCTCTAAAAAAAAAGAACGCGTTTCGCATGCGATGTAAATCGAGTGAAGTTTCTGGGATCAAACTCGTCGTGAATTTAACGTGATGTACCGAGGTATTTTTAATCTACACAAAAATATATCTCTTTACGCAGGAGCTTTACCCCATCGGGAAAAGGACGTGAGGTACGGCTTCTCATACATATCTCAAGATTTCCCGTTCAATCGACGTTCGCAATAAAACGGTGCGTCGTTACGTTTGTCGGAACGGAAGAGATGCCAGATTCGCTTGTCGTTTCGAGCTCGGCGGCGGAGGATTTAAGCGAGAGCGGCGATCCGCGCGATCACCCCGTTGCGACATTGCGGAAGCGAGATACAATCGAGAGCGACTCGTTTTGCGCAAAAAAGGAAAAGGGGGAAAAAAACGAGATGTATCGCCTCGTTCTTGCGCCAGGTCGAAATCAGTGCGCGATAGGCGCGCGGCGGCTAGAAAATCGATGGCCGGTATCGGCCGCGCGGATACGCGCGGCATAAATCTTCCGTTTTTTTCTCTTCTCTCTCTCTCTTTCTTTTTTTTTCGCTGCCCACCCACCGGTTGCGCGTTTCCTATCGGACGTTTTCCGGTCGCTCTTCTCTCCGGTTGCGCGCGGCCTTATCGGCGTTCACGTAAAAATTCATTGCTCGTACGAGTCTCGATAAGCAACGCGAGATCGGTCAAGGATACTTTGCGAGCCGCCGGATTTTTACGCGGCGGCCGAACCGCATCGAGAGCCACTCTCTTTCTACGTCGCGCAGCCCGGGCTGCGAAACGATTTCGATTTGGAGTTTCCGACGTGAATATCGGAAACAGATTTTTGTCGACTCTCGGACGATCGCGCTGCATGCAGAGAATACGGTCGGTAGTTTAGCGTCTCGTTTTGCCTTCGAAATGCGCATCTCCTAGCTCTTTTAGACATTCAGTGAGCGGCGTTGCAGTTTCTCCGCAAAATGAGTTTCAGAATAACGAAAATAAAGAGAAGCTGTATTTTAGCGTCGTATTATATTGTTGCGTACTTACTATCGTGCAATGCGTACAATCATCTTTCTTCCAAAGCACAGTCGTTTTAAAATTCCGAATATTAAAGCTGCGTATGCATTCCATGTTTCATGTTCCATGCTGTTTCGCGCTTTGTTTCGTTTAATTTTCGTCCTGCTACTTGAAAATTTCCGTCATTGCACCCGTCAGTATTTTATACGACGGGAATTAGAGCGGAACGCGATTCAAAGAAGTTTATTAAACTCTCCTGCGAGATCCTCTTCGCAATCAGTGTTTTCTTTCGTTTCACGGCAAATTGCTGATTCCTAGAGGCAAAGTCGCGCGGCTGAAAGTACTGCATAGGCGAAGTTACGAGGCCAGTTGCAATAAAGTTAACATAAATACTCGCTGAGCTACGGGGAGTATATTTGCATAACAAGAACTTTTGGAATTGAGTGTCGAGAAAATTTTCAAGGGGAGCTACGGCGGAACACCTTTCCGATATTGAATAAGCGCGAGATTGCTCGACGAGTTGCGAAATGTTATTTGATCCTATTGTTATCGAGTTTTTAATATCTTTCTATTTAACATTAACTCGCTATAATTGGCAGTCTATTGTTTATTATATATCATGTAAACCGACCTTTCAGCTCCTTCTGAATTATTAGAATTATTGTTATTAAATAAGTACTAGAATATAGACCTGCGTGTAAAAATCAAATAACAATTACAAAGCGCCATTCTGGTCAAAATTAGATCTTCGTGCTAATGTTTCCTGTGATTTTCAAATTCATCAAACTGCGCGCCGAAACAATTTTCGGTCTTAAAACACAGTCATAAACTGAACAAGAATAGTAATATCACGATAATGATAAACAATTTAATAATAATGATGCTAATAATAATAATCAATCTGTTAATCCCTTTCTCCCTAAATACTATAAAGAATGTTATTGTTATTAATTATTGTTAGAATCTGATAATCATTGTAAGGTACATTCGGTAATATATACTCACAATCAGTCATCTAATATGGCCACACAGTATCTCAAAAACTACTAAATGTTTCTGACAAATAGCGATACTAATATATGTTATAATAAAATGAAAAATTCCATTCGATTTTTGATTGAATCGATTTGTGTTAGATTTATGATTAACTGTGAAGTATGATAAAACAAAGACAAATTTGATGTCATATTTTTATATTGTCTCTATATGTTTATTATAAAACGGGAAAAAAAGAAAGCTACTAAAAATCATAAGAGAAATAAACGTAATTTTGTTTAATTTTAAATAAACAAGTATGACACTGTTTTTCATTTCATTTTTAGTATTAACAAAGATTTGACCATATTACTCTTCCTTAATTAATAATAGTTCGAGCAATATGTGGCCATATTGCCATTGAAATTTTTGAATTTTTAATATCTTCTGCTATTTTATAAAGAAACTTTTGTACATTTTCGTGAACTAGAGACTTTATATTATACACTCTACTTTTCGTTTTTTCAAAAATACAAATTTATGGGAAATAGAGCATTTTAACTATGGTTAGCCATAATATCCGAATCTTATTTGTTAACGTATTTATTTGTGTTAACAAATTGACATATTTATTTATTGAATCCACGTTTAATACAGTACAGCAAAATATAGAGAGTGTATATTCCGCGGAATTCCAAAATTATCGTCTTTTCAATTCGTCAAACATACAGATCTTTTTCTCTTCTCATGTTATACTTCGGTCCATGTGTACTATTCTTCGAGAGATCAGGGACGAAGCTCCTGGAGTCGAAAGGATCTTCCCGTCTTCGGGTGAATTGATTATTCGCAATGTGGTTTCTCGACAGACGTAGCCCGAGCAAATGTTCCGCGAACAGTCGAGAAGAAGGACAGCCGTACGTTTACCCGAAGTGTTCAATGAGAGAGGAGCTAGTTTCCAAAATCTATCAGACATTCGAATTGGAATCTCGCGGTAATTTCGCAGCGGCTTTCCTCCGTAATGTGTGTATTTCGCGCGTTGCAGCAGACATTGCGGCATTTGTAGCTGTCGGACAGGTAACGCTTCAGCCTGCATGTAATTTTCGGTGTTCTGAAATGACGTTGAGTCTTGATTAAAATTTCAATTTAAAAAAACAAAAAAACGACTGTTTTTACAATTTTTACATAGCTGTCTATTATATTTTTGCTGTAACATTTTGACGTCCGGCGTTTTTCGAGAGATCCGTAAATATTGTAATTACTATATTGTAATTACTAATATATTAGTTACTATACATTTAGTAAAACATAAAAACCTCAACACTTTTTAATCCTGTCCCTCCATTTTCACGAAATTTTGAGGATATATGTAAATAAACGTAAGATTTTTTTAGCTTTGCTCGTGACACCAATGTGCCACTGGACGGCATAGTTAATATCTGAATATTAATTAATCATTTATTAGCGACGATTCTCTTTGCTCACGCAATTTCCATATACAATACACTTTATTGTGGCAGCTTGGACTAGAATCATACATGCAACGGGCAATGCCCGACGCTGAATGCGTCGCAAAATACAATGCGATATTCAGCAGGCGGTTGTATTTATATCAAACACGCATTATATCGGTCGAAGACAATGCGTGGACGAGGCACACGCGGATTATCGGCGGTTGCGCGCGGGAATCGCGAATGGCGATAATAATCAGCCGCACGTGCGCGGGCGAGTCAATGCGGTAATCAGGCCGGGCCTTCCTTCCGCGCTAACGCTCGAGATCCGTGATTTTGTGTTTACTTCCGGTCATGTGCGCTGGATCGCGGAATTTGCCTTCTCCCCGGGCACGTGCGTGTCGCGTGCACGCGTGTGCCACCGCTTGCGCGTGTCCACAAGGAAACACACGTGCTGACCGATTATGCCGGCAGCTACGTGACGGGGTTTACGGCGCGCGAGACGTGGGTTGTATGCGTGGGTGTCGCATTGCGCTCGTGTGCGTTTGTGTACACCGGTCCGTTCCGCAATGGGGAATATCGCCGTGCAATATTGAGTGAATCTAATGAGGGGTATGCCCCGTGCCGGTATTAATACTGCTAATCCAATTAGTTGATAATCCGCAGTGCTCAAATGTGACCGGGGCTATTAATAGGAATCGGTTAACATGTCGAAGCGAAGAGTATTAGACCCGCCGGATTACCGTTTAGACAAACCAATGTGGTCCCGTGGGTTGAATTGGTCCCGCAACGAGGAGGGTGTAGGATAAGGAAAATGGAGAGTCAATCTTATATGGCGCGTTCTAATAGAGTTAGGCTAGATCGTGAAAAATGACGGGCAAAGTATAATGGAAAATATAGTTGGCTTTACGTCTACGTTGAAATAAAATTCGTCACGTCGATTTAATTATCGTAATGTCAAATCGCTTGTATAATTGTGTTTCATTGTCATGAAGATCCTATTTACTGCAATAGTATCACGTAATGTAAATGTTCATTAGAGCTAATTTATTGTCATGTTGAATCGTTTAGTTGCTAAATTGTCGATAATGTGGACTATCCTGAAGTGCACTGTGAAATATTTATAATGCGGTTGCACACAATAGTTAAATTGGAAACCGATAGTTAGATTGAATTAAATTCATATTGCTATGCGTAAACAATTACATATTGTTCGGATGAGTTGCATTTCATACGATAGATAACATTATCTCATTAGATGTAATTACAAGTTTTTTAAGCACGAATGTACGTTGCTGAATTAATCTGCACGATCTTGGACAACAAGGTAATTCTATTATACGCGAATTGGATTCTTTCTCCCTCTATGCGTCGCTGTCTACCCGACGGACGCGCTGTGTCCGAATTAATCAAATCTTTTAGTTTACTTTATACCCGTCCGATTTTCCATTCCTGATGAATATCATGAATAGCGTCGCGATCTCACGGGCAGCAAGATATTAATAATTTCATTTCCCATCCAATCAACGGAGCCCGTCGCTTTTTCTTCCTCTATATCGCGCTATTTGTCATCGGGTCCCGTGATAGAAATTAAGGAGGGGACTTAACCGTAGCGAGACTACGCAGAGACGATAGCAGTGTTCGATCGATCGATCGGTCAGACACGTAATCAACTTCGAGGAAAACAAGAAAATACGGTCATTCGATACCGAATAAATTGTTTTCTAGTTGTCCCAGTGTAGATTGCTTTTGTCCCCCGAACAGAGGGACGCCGTATTTCCTGATAAGAAGATTAACCGTCCTTTACATTCATTCCGGCCACCATTAAATCGAATTCGTGGATATACGAAAAATCGAACATACGTTTGTTCTCTTTCTGTTTCATTCAATCTGTACAGTTGTTCAAATTCTGCGTGTGATGCTTGTACGCAATCGTGAAAAAGCATAGTTATGTGCGTGAAATTTTACTACACAGAAAAACATAATATACAACCATACAAGTTTGTAGAAGTAATGCACGTAGTTGAACAAACTATTTATAATATATAGTTGCAATAACTATGAAATAGTTCATTCAACTATGTACATTAATTTTACGTATAAAACTTGCGTACAGTTGTCGTCTATATATAACTGCCTCTACACATAATTGCTATGTCTTTTTCTCATTTATTAATTAAATTGTGTTAGCTTAATGGTTATTTTATTGTTAAGTATTATATGAGTATTGTATGATATAAATTCTAAACTTAGATATAAATGATATAACACTTTAATATTATATAATATTTTATAATATTATATAGTAGATCCCCTTTAAACTGTCATTACATTCACAACAATAGTTGCGTTGGTGGTATATATATCTCAGATTGCTTTTTTTTCCTACAGATTCTTTGACTAGTTCGAAATTGAGTTTTCCTGCATTAAACTTTCACGGTTTAAACGTAGGCCAAAAATACGACGTTTTTGGAAACTTTTTACACAAACACCAATGGCAACTTTTACGTCGAGTTTTAACTTTGACGTTTGCTAATGAACCTAAAAACCGTCGGAGAAAAACCAACACGCATCGCGAGCTACCCGACGCGCAAGAAATCGGAGCAAACGGCAAAGGGCGCGGCGCAAAAAGGGAAAAAGGAGACGGTAAGACGAGCCGGGACAGAGGAGGGGAAATTCCTGCATGGCTCGCCCTGTGCGCACTGTGCGATCCTTCTTTCTCGCTTTATTTCCCTCGCAGCGCGAGAGAATGTCGTGGCTTAGGCGAGGAAAACGAAACGCGTTTTCTCGCGAAAGCGTTTCGAATTTTCCCCATCGACGAAAACGCGATCAAAGCTGTCCTCGGCAAAGAGGCCCTTCAAGACCGCTGCCCTTACCATTCGATCCTCCTGCATCCTTTTCGTTCGTGCGATTCCCTTTCTGCACTTCGAGTCCGCCTCTTCTTGTCACTTTTGACGATAATGAATTTCGAATATTCGTTTCCCTTTTTCCCTCTTTCCTCCTCGATCATTCGGAAGACACACAAACGCGACATAACAAATCGAGAATGCTGTTGTTCATCGAGACAGAATGGTATCGATGAGATCGTAGTGTCTGGCTCGGCGGGAAGCGCATTTTTCTCGAAAGGATTGCATTTTGTTGGACGCACCTGTCATTCTTCCCGAGCATCATGTCCCCACAAAAAATACGGGAATGTATCGCAGTGCGCTAAAAATTTCCATGGCGCTGGACGATACTAAAAACGACGGAAGTCATGTAACAGAAATAGGAACAATGACTGAAACTACAATCGATAGACCATGCTCGTTGCTTCTATCGCTATCTGGGTTGTAAAACTGGGTCAACCGTTTTATCTTTTTGCTGTATCGAGTTACCATCGTGTTTATCGATGATTTCCCAGCGGCGATCGGGTAGACTTTTAAATAACGGAAAATATTATATGGTTTCTATATCTCGGATCGTATCTTTATACGTATCGTATCTTTTCTCTTCGACTTATACACGTTGCTTTATAATATTTTGTAGCATCCTACTTGTGTGTGATATTGACATGTTTTATTTCCCAACAAATAAATTCTCGAAACATTTATCCTTTTCAATTGTTTTTTTTCATGAAACTATTAATTAGAGAAACTTTTAATTAGAAATTATTAATTTCTCTTGTATTTATAAGGAAAATACAGGAAAAATCGTTTGAATTTTTGAGAAATATTTTTCTCGTTTATTAGGTCAGTGCAAAAATTCTTGTCGATTTTTTGCATTTTTTTTATTACAATAAAAAAATCGATACAATATAAATTAACCGAAGTATTTTCCATCGTTTTTCACGATTTTTTTCCCATCTTTCCGCAATTTGTCCTCTTCCACAGCTGCAGGGCGTTCGGAACGTTCTTTGTCATTGATATTGAAATCACCGTTTTTCGTTAAATCGTTTAAATCAATTCGCACACGTTCTAATGGCTAAAACATTTTCATCATACGTCTCACAAATAATTCTGTGCGCATCGGCAGCACTTTTCTTTTGGTGAAATCAAAACAAAAGGCAGTGACGAATATGTTCTTTATCTGGCTCCATTTTTAATCGTACTGAATGTAAGGTGTTGACATATGTTGGCTTGTCGTGCATAAATGTTAATGCAGAGATACAACTTTAAATCAAAAACTATAAACGTTTCAGCTTATAAAATAATAGTAATGCATTTATACAGACATCTATTCGCAGGAACTTTTGCACCGACCTAATATATGTACACTAAATATTTTGTACATTAGAAGATATTTTCACGAAATAAGGTAAATTATGTACGACTTATATATATATGCGCAACTTTCGTGCGCACATTTTTCTGTAAAGCAGCCGCTCGAGATACGCGGAAAATTTTTATAAATGCATGAAATTTCGTGAATAACTATGCGACGGTTAAAAGTCGCCGTGCCGTTCGAGGTGCGACGATCTGGAATGGTCTCACGTATGTTGCGACTTGTACGAGTCGATTCCGTTGTTTATCGGACGATCTCCCAACGGTGTTTTGATCCTGACGCCAGGATTCCCGATGGACCGCGTGGAATTCCGGTCGCTCGCGTTCGCCGAAATACACGTGGTACATAGGTACACGCGTATAATGGCGAACGTACGGTTCCCGTGAGGCCGGCGAAATACACGGAGCTCGCACGATCCCATGCGGAGACGAACCTTGTGTTACACATGAAGTAATCGAACACGCGAGTGCCAGGAACAATTTTCTTTGTCGGCGGATCTTGGAGGGACGGTCTCCCTTCCTTGCAGAGACGATTTATAGCTGTGCTTGAAGTCTGGAATCCTCTTGCGTGCGACCTAAGGTTGCATCAACGTCGCTTGCTACAGGGGTTCAGCTAACAATAAGTAAATTTTAGCTCTCTCTTAGTTGGAAAAAGAAGGTGGGTTTATTTAATTCAAGTCTTAGTCCCTGGTAAGTTCATAGTATCATAATTTACCTTATTGTAAATTGAACCAATATGATAATTTTGCTCGTGTTTTTTGGACGAATGCCGGAGACGTTCTGCGATCGATCGGGTACTTTGCGTTATTTTGCACGTCATCTACGAAGGAAATGCGAGCGACCGTGGAGCGGCTCTTCGAGATGAGTGGCTGTCGCCACTCACGATGGAAAAATGAGGAGATGTGAGAGACGGAGATATATAGATTCGTTCGTTGAGATTTTACGAGGTTTGTAAACGTAACGAAAAGCGACGGGCGGGCAATTTTCCGCTGATGATCCTGCGGATATCGATCGTCTAATTCTGTTGAACGCTTGAATTCGATCTGGCTCGTGAGTCGGCCTCCGCAAGTTTCTTTGCGATTCTTCTCAGGATAAGGGCGCGCGCGGAAACCTGCCGTCAAAAATTGTGATTCGCGAGGGAATCCTTCGTTCTCGAGGAGGAAAAACAAGCGGTAATAAAAATAGCAGGATTATAATCGATTTTCTTGTTTTGTGTGTGTGTTGTGTTTGTCTTCTGGAATTTTGTGTAAAAGCAGGATCGTTTTAATTCTAAAATTAATCTTAAAATTTATCTTTACAAGAATAAACTCCTCTCAATGAAATTTAAGAACGATTTCGAGAATTTAAATTGTTTCATTTCGAGATGCATATATCTAAAAATACACCAGAGACTCCAAGAGAAGAAGTCTTTATTGCCGAGTTGATGCACCGTTTAAGATTTGTTCCCGACGTTCTGTCGTGGGATTTTTAGACAATATATCTCAGAATAAGATAATTTAAATTCGAAATACTGTGGATTCTCCACGTGAATTTTAATGACGTTCTTAAAGAGGATCTGATAACTTTCAAGCATGAGTGACGGTCCCTTTTACAACGAGTCTCTTCCAGAATTTCTTCCGTAAAGTGCGTGAGTCTTTCGGCGAGGATGAGACAGGACGGTAGGTGCGAACAACGTATGATGATTATATCCTTCGCAAAGGGGAGATGTACAAACTGTGAGAGATTCCTTCCAAAAGTCGAGAAATTGTCCGAGAAACGTAGCCTGGGACAATCTAATCTCGCGGCAGAGCGCATCTTAAATCCGTTCAATCTTTGCCACGATCCTCCTGAATGATTCATTGTAGTTTCTTGAAAATGCGTTTTGATATGTACAATGCCCCATAAGCTCGCAGGAATCCGAGAATTGGCGACGAAAACTGCGAAGGGACTTTACAGTCCCTTCGGAATCACGTTCAAATATAGCTCTTTCTTTCGCATAAAGACATTTTATTACGAGTTCAAATGCGTTTCGCAGAGAATACAAATTGTTCCTTAAAAGGGTCTCTCCCTCGCATGAGAAAAAAAAAAGTTTTACGATTGTATAAAATCTTACGTGAGATGGTAATCACGCTTCATTATTAATAATTGATTGCTCTTTAAATTTATATACACAGGGAAAGAACAGTTTTGCTGAGGAATCTAAAAATTTAGCTAGATACAGATCTGAAAATAATTTTGTTAGTCATTAAAATAATTAGAGCACTTAAACGTTAATGACAATGCTGCAATAAGTTTTAACATTCTAGCAATCAATCCATATATCATTTTGATAGCCCAAACAAAATTATTTTAGAATCTATATCTAGCTATATTTTTAAATTTTTCAATAAAATTGTTAATGGAAAACATCAAAATAATTTTGTCAAATATTAAAAATAACGAGCAATGCTGCAAAAAATTTTGATATTCTAGCAATTAGTTCTAATTATTATTTTGATAATTCATGAAATTACTTTTCTGATCTGTATCCAGCTAAAATTTTAATTTTAATTTTCTTTCAGCAAACGCGTTCTTTCCATGTGTAAGATAATAATTGTTGGAAAAGAGAAGTTATTAATTATATTGTTCACAACAACAATTTAATAATTTTTGAAGAGCATGATAAGCCATATATCATTTTACGATTCAGCCAGCGTCTGAATCGAACTGGAGGAATTATTTCGAAATCTTCGGAAACTTCCGCACGACTTTGGCGCGATTCGTTTGAAAAATGGCTGAAACTTCGCGTAGGAGAGCGTAATAATAAAGAAAGACTATTGCCATTGCGCTTGTCGCTGAAAAAGCGTCGTATCATTCAAATATGGGCTCGCATTAAATTCCCATCTCGCCGATGCCAGCCGCCTGTATATCACTCTCGCATCGGAGAGGAAAAAAAAGACGTGCGACCGACGTCGGACTCGTGCCATTACGTATAAAAAGTGGTGCCTGGATGCTTTTCAGCTTGGCCATATGTCACTATATCGACCGCGATTGCAGTTTCGGCTCGTATGTTAATAAAAAGGCACGCAACCAGCGACCATTGTGTCGGCCGGCCGGCTTTACCGTACAATGCACGATAACTTACGATCGATCCATCGCTCTGTCGAAAAACGGCGAAAAAATCTTGTTTCCACTTTTTCTCTCGCCGGAACGAACGATAAAGTTCGTTCGCATCGATGCCTTTCCTGTACGAATCGTAAATTCGAATTATTTGCGAACTTACATCAAGCGGTGCACGAGGGCGAGGTAAAATTGCCGTAACAGGACGTGTGTAATTCGTGACGTACGATCGATCGATACACGTGAAATATGAAAAAAAAAATCTCAATTCTGTACATATATTTGTTTTTGTAGAGCAGGCAATAAAGCCGCATCGATGCTTTTCTCATTTCTTCGAAATCATAAACTTGAATTATTCGCCAAGTAATGCCGTGCTGCGAAATAAAACCGAACGTAGAAATGAAGACAAGAGGAAACTTATCAGAATCACCAGCTTCGCATATTTCTTTCAAGAAAATTTACATGGATTCTACGGAAAGAAAGAGATAAAAAACGCAATAAAAAAATTTGTTTTCTGACGGAAAAATAAAACGTTGTAATAAATTCGCAAACACATGTATCGTGCACATGCGCTCGTATATCTGCCGCCAGTAATTACATCGAACAAAATAATTTAGCAGCGTAATAAAATAGCAAATATTCGTAAAACATATAGATAGCTTGGTATTGTATCAGTATTGATCAATAAATAAAAATAAATTAACTATTGATAATTCATAATAACGTTTGTCTAACATGTGCACAGTTTTATAAATTGGAATAAATTTTAGCAGTTTTAAAAGAAATTATTACAGTTTTGTGCAAATTAATATAAAAAGATAATTTATCTATATAATTTTTCAATTTATATACATTTATTATATATAGCGTTAATATTTGTACACTACTAACTGTGTCGATTCTTATAGCCCTCTTATTAATTATTTGTTATATGAGATTGAGAGTTCTATTAGATTAATATTTTTTTGTTTACAGTGTTTATTGTTTTTTTATGTAATCCTTTTTATATAACAAATGTATATATTTTTATATAATAAATGTATATAAATATAAAAAAACCTCTCGTTTACATTAATTGCGCAAGACTGTAATATTATAAGAAAATTGCACTACTGTTAATTGTAAATTAAATCAAAATAATCCAAGCGTTAAACAAGCATTTAAACTTTTAATCGAATCATTAGCTGTAATTCTTAATCCATTCATGAAATTATTCAAACGAATTTTGTATCGAAAAACGGATATCTCAAAAGTTGAAAGGGAAAGGTCTAGCACTAAATAGAGTTTTAGATGCGTGATTGCAGGATATATAATTTAATCAGTTTTAATTCGCCATGTTACAATCTCGGAAACTTAGTCCCGCGAGGGTTAATCGACCTGCATACAAAACGCGAGCGATGCTGCGAGCAATTTGCTGTTTTTCTCGAGGCGCGCAGTCCGTTCTAATTTACAGAAACGCCCGCGACAATCAAAGTGCCGAGAGTGCTCCGGGCAAAGGAGAGAAATGTACTTTGCTCGCCGCTTTGTTGACGGTTCAACGGAGATTTGCTTTGGATCCGGGGACGGCGATCAATTTGGTGCGAAATTACGCTTTTCTAAGGAACACATTTTGCACATTGCACGACAATCTTTTACATTTCGCCGAGTCCGTTCAGCAAACCGTCCGTTAGTTTTTTTTTTTCTTTCGTCGATTGTTCCGCGAATATTACTACGCTTCGTGTTGTTCTCGTAACATTTCCTTCTCGGTATTAATATTTTTTCAGTTGCGAATGAAGCAGGAAATTGCGTGCATTGACTATTCCCTCGCGATACGTATGTAGCGATAAAGTGAAAAAGTTTAGCTTTAAAATTGTGCTGGAAATTTAGATGCAAGAAGAAATATTAGACTAAGCTGCGAACAACATAATACAATTTTCTTGTTTATTTAAAATTTCACGTTGACTTTAGCGTCAAAGAACTCACTTTATTTGGAACGCGCTCAAGATCGAAACATTTGATCTTGAGAATAAAAAAAATGCGAAGGGATGTGGCGGGACCAATCGAATTTTCGGAAAAGGTAAAATTGACTCTAAATTGATCAAAGGATACTGCACGTTTTGGCTCACTAATCTCGTTATCTCGCGCATACTTTAATTGAGTGAATACTATACAGGCCACTCGCAATATTCGTTTAGCATATTATCTCGTAGCTCGCTAGTGGAGAGTTTAAATTAAGAATTAAATTTAATCATAATGCATGAACATAAAGTTATCATGGCATTATGAAAAATTTGTTAGTACTTTGTTGTAATCATTAAACGCGCATGTATGCCACTTTTTGAATGAATTTAATCTCATTTCGCATCAATTTCTATCTCATGAAGAAATCTTCAACAAAAAGTTCGAACTTAATTTAATTTACAAAAAATTATTTTCCAATGTTATATAATACATATGGAAAAATGTGTTTATGCGTGATCGCATTTATACACGGAAAGAACAATTTTGATGAAGTATCTAAAAATTTAGCTAAATATAGATCTAAAAATAATTTTGTCAAATTATTACAATTATAATATTATATAGGATATTCAAGCAAAAAATTTTGGTTGCATTTTAACAACCAATTTAAACGTCCTACATAATTATTTTGATGACCCAAACAAAATTATTTTCAGATCAGTATCTAATTAAATTTTTAGAATTCAACAAAATTGTTCTTTCCGTGTGTATGAAAAAGTATACATTATCAAAGCGTACGAACAATTTTATTAAAACAAGGCTTAACACGACGCTTTTTTACTAGCGACTAGTGTACTTTTCTGCTAACAGACTAGCAAACTAGCAGATAAAAAATTATATAACTTATTCTACTATTTTTTGAGAAAAAACTAGTAGCTAAATATATAATTTATAAAATTATATTTTATTAACTGTTAGTTTTTTCTTATAATTTATAGAATTATATTTTTTTAGCTGCTGATTTTTTAGTTTGTTAGAAAACTAGCACGTTAATTGCTAGTAAAAAAGGTCATATATAATCAGGCATAGTGTAAAAGAACAAAAATTTCAATTCATAAAAATTAAAGGAGGATTTGAATTTACCAAAATTAAAAAAAGAATCTTAAATTGTATTGTTTTCACTCTCCGGTTTAGTAACGCAAATTTTGTGAATACAGAATTTCCCATAGACTTTCCTAGATCGTCGTTGTCTCATCAGGAACGAGACGAGACAAAATTCTCGGAGATGGTCTCGTGAAATGACAAATACGCTAATCACGCGCGAGATGTAGGTCTCGAAGCCTCAACTTCGTTGTCGCAGCATCAGAAAACGAAATTTTCTCTCGACAATGCTTTCGTTGCCGCGCCGGTGTCTCCAATGTTACATGCGCGGACACTATCGGTTTACGCGAAATCAGATTTCGCCGCGAAAGCAGCTTACCGGGGAGATCGGAGTGTATACGCGTGTACCTATCCAATCAATTTCGCTGTGTGTACATGTAGGGTGCGCCGACTTTCTCGCTGAGGACAGATCCGTTGGCGAAACTGAAGCCGATTTTTCCCCGGTGAAAAACGTGACGCGAAGTTTAATTACGATATTAGAGAGCTACTTAACATGTAAAGCTCGAGTCTTCCAGCGGAATGTGCCTCAAGTATGTACATGCATAATTGAACGAACCCTTTTTAATTTAATTTGGAGTTTGACCATTCAGATATAATCAGTTAGAAGATAAAATTTTTTTTTTAAATAAAATTTAAGATAAAAGTAAAATTTCCACGAAAACTGTTTTCAAATCTCTTTTTTATGTCGAGATCTACGTCTTTGATATCTGTCTTTTTACTACTTTTATTACAAGATTACTCTTCTAGTTTAATATTTAAATATCTTGACTCTTTGATTTTGTTTTAGCAAATAAAGTCAATCTTGTTCAGCTACATTTTTTATATATCGCTGTAAATGTTGTCCTTCCCACCTTTTTGGGGGTTTTTTTTTTAACGGCTCCGTTCACTTTCGGCTCTTTTCCCACGCGAAAATAAACTAACACGGTTTTATCTATAAACTCTCTAAAGAACACACGAAACACATTTCCCGTGGCCGGGCGAGCACGTACACGCCGCCGGTGCAATACACCGGTACAGCGGACGAGGCCTCGGGGAAGTTGACTAGCGTCGGGGATGCGGAAAGGTACTTTACCAGTTCGCCGTTGATGGTCCAACGTAGATTGGCCTTAGGCACGGACGGCCAGGCGGTGCAGTTGGCAGTCACGTTCTCGCCGACGGCGTAGTGCGAGGACAGGCCTATGATTTCCGGTCCCTTCTCCGGAGGCGCTGCGAACGTAAATTTTCCGTTTGAGGACGAAAGTTTTCCCATAAACCAGTTACTTTCCTCCGGTTAGACTCTATAAACTTTCGACTATTACCCGGAGTTCTCCGCGTCTATACGATCGCTCTATACATCTGTTCGTTCGTTCGTTCGTTCTATCCCCATTATGGAGATAGATACACTGTTAGAAATGCTTCCTTTACATGTAAATAAAGCTCGTAGTTATGAACGAAATTAAAAGTAATGAATGATTTAACTGAAAACTAAGTTACAATAGTTACTTAAATCTAATGAAAGTGTACATGAAATTTCATAAAATTTTATGAAAAGTACATCACATTTCATAAAGTTTTATGAAATATACATTAAATTTCATGTACATGTACACAAATATACTTTTCAGTTAATACTCAGTTAAATACATTAAATTTGATGTAATGTCATGAAATTAAATTCAAATTGTGTAACTTAAAAGTACATTAAACTTCATGACATTTTTAACAGTGTAGACTAGAGAGAGGAAAGGGAATCAAAGGGAGCTCTCTCATTTCGCGAGATGCGAGTTTAGTGCGTCGCAAGATGAATTTTTCGAACATCAATATTTTTCTGCACGACGAGGCCGTGCAAGGTATTCATAAGCGAAAAATACGAAGCGAGAGAGCATACTCGTTGATAATTTATAAATGATTAGATCGGCCCTTGCAAATAATGAATTTAGCCTTTGAGCGATGAACTGCGAATTGCTAACGGCGAGATGGACGAGAGCCTTCTCTTATTAAGCAAAATAGAATTCCGACAAAATAAATCAAATTCAGGGAGTCTGTACACATTGATGATGAACAGTGAATGATGGAGCGTTGAATTTTACTCCGACACGAGCCCGATTATACGTACGGACGAGTCGATTTCCACTTATATTTTCCCTCGCACTTTTTCCTCGATTCGAATTCCCGTTTACTTTGTTGAAACGATCTTCCGGCGACACACGGGATAAGGTTCGCGCGTTTTCGCGACCGCGCCGCTGAGCACGAAGGGAATTAATTTTAGATTAGATCGGACACGTGACATTTCCCGATCGTAATTAAACGAGGAGGCGCAAATCGACCCACGCAAATATCGACAAAGTGTAACACGCGAACGAGCGCGTAGTTTTGAAAAAGATTATGAAAAGATAGGGGTAATAGTTGATACGAGCGTATTTGCCTGCGTGACAAATGAAATTAGGACGCGATGGCAGAGCCGATTGAAATGGTTACGCTTGTGACCGTCGAAGCGAAAAATTACTAAATTTTACTCGCGTTTGACATGGAATACCGCGTGTGTTTACAACGGGACAATAGCCAAGAGCCATAATTCTCTGGGCAATTAATCACTCGGTGGACTAATAATTAAATTCAACGTGGTAACTATTATGCTTTTGCAGTACTATCGCGTAATTTATACACAAGTGTTTAATAGTTTATCGTGTTTAATAATAGTTTATTTTCAACCGGATAACAGCGAATTGGATATGAATTTATTTATGCGCCCGAAACAATATCTTTAACGGGAAAATTATTCGATTGTGTAAAATGTAAGGAAAAATGGAAGATGATTTGCATCGTTTTCATCTTTTTTATGATGTTACGAAAGATTGTAAGATCTCTTTGTCAAATTAAATTCTCTACAACGATTCCTTAGAAGTTACTCTTTTCACGTTCGCTAACGACGACTCGCTTCCGCGAGGTGATCGCAAGTTTTCGATTTTTCGTAATGGGCCGTCGCACATGCGTCGATCCACAATCAATTATCGGATTTATCGTGGACCGCTGTCGACCGGGTGCGTGCCGGCGCGCTCGGTGCCTCTAATAGCGTTAATTGGCACGCCGGATTATGAGAGACATTCGCGTCCGGGCGGGCATGACCGAATGCTCAATTAAACATCCGCCCTGTTGTCCGAGTGCACGCGTCGCGCTAGCACGTCGCGTTGCAGCTCCGCCTCGGATTCGGTCCATTAATGCTTTCCGCCCTCCCTCGCTCCGCTGAAATATCCGGGGCGCAATTAAAATCCAGAATTTCGGGGCGCGTCACGCGCCGGGAATCCTCCGACCGGCGCCGCTGTCGATTTGGCGAAACGCGAACGAGTGCAGGGCTGCAAAGGGCGCCGGCCGAGAACATCGCGGGTAGCGAGTAGAGAGAAATTTTCGCGAAACGCGGAAAAGCGCGTTGGAAAATCAAGATGATGTCGGACCGCGAGCATATGCTACCGAAAGTTCCGCCATCATAATTTCGGCGCGCATTAAGTTCGTAATAGAGCCAATTATTTCGCCGAGATTGCCGGTTTCTTCCATAGAATTTCACTCGTGACGATGCTCGACGAGAGCCGACCTGAATCATGTTGGAATAGAAACGTAGATTTGGAGGAAACGGCTATTCAAATAGCTACATTGTCTGCACTCTTTGAAAGAATCATTATAAAAGTATATTAAGTTGTAAAGAAGATTTACACGTAAATGAATAGCAGAAACAATTTATAATTAACTAAGATAAAGTCATTTAATTAAAATAAAGTAATTTAAGTAAATATGCACAGTTGGAAAATTTGTATTAAGTTTAAGATATTTCATCAAATGGTCTACTCAAATTTTTATTAATCTAACACAAAATGAATATGTTAGAAAGTAACACACATATTATGTAACAAATTAACACAAAATGTAACACTGACACAGTATGAGCTATTTGTGGAATATTTTTTTAGTAAAATTAACATTTATAACATGTTAAAAAATTACATATATTTTATTCATTTAGCTTAGAATTTAAAATACATTATTTTTACATTATTTGTTTATAAATTGTGTTATTTTAACACTAAGAAATGTTAAATATCAATTTAACACAAAATATTCAAATAACAATAATATTATATTAAATTAACACTCAAATATGTTAAACATTCAATATAGAAATTTTGACAAAACTCAAATTGTTATTGTTTAAAAAAAAAATGTTTTTACTTTGTAATATTTTTCTTTGAAAGAATACATGGTTTGCGAACATATACTTCAACAAGAATTTTTAATTGATTCTAAAAGTGAGTTGATGGCGAACTGTAATGTGGAAATTTCGAAAATAATGATAAAAAGAGCAATAAAATAAAACTAATTAGTTATAAATTAATTTATTTAATAAAGCTTATTACAACACGCGGCTGGTGAAAAAGCTTACGCTTTCAGCTTAATGAAAATGCGAAACTTATTTTCACGTGTCTGCATAATGCAGTAGTCCGTTTGATATAATTTTCTTTCGCTTTAGTTCATTGTTCCCAAGGTTCATTGATTCCATGTTTGCGGCGAGTTGAACGTTTTTTGAAGTTTCGAGCGTCGCGAGAGTAGACGTGTCATCGATTTTCGGTGAATCGGAAATAACGCTCGTTCTGACCGAGATCGAGAAGAGAGGAAAAGAAATTTGTCAGGATTGCGGAAAGTTGGATAACCTGACGCTCTGCCAGGATTCGAGCATTCGCTATGGTAGCGCATTCGGCCGCGCGGAAAGTATTCCGCTGCAATAACTCCGCCGACAGTGATTTAAGCGCGTAATTACAGAGGGTTATTGCAGCCACGGCACGGCTTTATATACTTTTTTCTTTATTTTTTCTGCAGAGTTTAATATGCATAACGGCGAAATCTCATATATAATATATGTATGTGCACACATACACAACTAGATATATATGTATTTACGTGCTACATTAAAATTACTCTCGCTTCTCAGTACAACCGGTCGCACATGAATACTCAATTAACATTATTGAACAATAAACAATAAATTAAATATAATTTTGGCAAGTAACACACATACATACAAATTGTGTATAATAAGTACACTGAGAAAAAACGAAATAATTGTGGCAACTATATTTTTGATAACTCTGTAATTTAACAATATTAATAAGTGTAAGCTATTTATTAATGTGATGAGCTCTTGAAATATTGACAATAATTAGTTAATCTTCCAGAAGGGCTAAGAGCAAGTTAACAGAGCGTAATCAATTAATGTAATTTATTATTTATATTTGCAGACGTTTTCTTTAAGCCATCCTCAGTGTATGAAAATGTACGTGTTCTTGTCGACGTTCGATGTCCAAATGAGTTTACATTAATAATGTAATTACATTAATGTAATTATATTAATAATGTTATTAATGTAAACCCATTTGGACATCGACAAGAACACGTACATTTTTATACACTGAGGATGGCTTAAAGGAAAGCCGAAACGTTTGTAAATATAGATAATAAATTATATTAATTGATTACGCTCTGTTAACTGCGGCATTGCTCTTATTAGCCCTTCTAAGATTAATTGATTATCTGTAATTTAAGTATCTGGCACTAGTTTTATAAGATAACACAAGAACTAAAATAGTATTAAATATACTATAAAAATATAATAACGGTAACAATATATGTCAACTATTAATTGATAATGAAATAGCGACTCAACTATCATTACACAGTTATATAGACTTTATACAAATAAGATATAACTACTACATTTTTTAGTTTAGACAAGCATTTTTTAAAGTGAAGCATAACTAATTAATTATTGTTATACAATAATTATATTATATTGTTATACAATAATTATATTATATTATATTGTTATACAATTTATTATAAATGGTTTATATTACTACATTTTCTTAGTTACTTATTTATTGTTGTTAGTACAACTTTATAATACATAGTTGAGGCGCTATCCTCAAATTTCTAGTTGCTGGTACGACTTTTTTTCTGAATGTAAATAATACAGAAGAGAAACCAAGTTGTCTTTACTTTTTTTTTAAAATAAATCAAGTCGCACTTTTGTTTCGATGTATCCTTTTACAATCTTGTTTTATTTTATAAGAAATTGTGAATTGTGACGTAAAGCGATACAACGGCAGATCTAACGGCAATCAATAGTGAGACGAGAAACGCAGGAATTTTTGGACGTGTCGCGATGGGACGAAAAAAATTTGATTTTTCGCCAAAAATTTACTTTCTACGTCATATGCTCATCCGTGATAATCCCGATATTACATCGTTCCGAATATTTTCTGGTGCAATAATTTCTATGAGAGTTAGGTTCCTAATTGAGAGGGTTGTCGGGAGAAGATAGCCTGCTTTCATATTCCGCGGTAACTTCACGTACAAAATGAAATTGCTTTTTGAAGGCACTGCAATTTATACGGATTGCGAGCTTCGCGGCGTCTCTATAAGGCATGAAATGAATATTAAACTGCGGGCGATTTAATCCAATTAATTCGCCGGCGTAGACCGCTGTCCGCATAAATCCGTGTGAACGCGGACGAAAATATTGGGAGATACTATCGACGAAGATAATCTATTCGGTGTTGATTTGCACATAAATTTGAAAGTAAAACGATAGACAGCGCAATTGTGACGAGGTTTTAAGATTGAATATTATTTCTTTGCAGCTGTTTCGACACCGGAAGATCGTCGCAGTATTTTCGCGCAAGGGACTGCAAGTGCACATGGTATGTAAACACATGAACTGCGAATAAGAATTATACGATTTTTAATGGAAACATATACATTTTTATTACAACTGTATAAATTTTACATTTGCTGTAATTTTACATACTTCTTTTACAGTGTGTAATAACACTATTTTCGTTTTTCGCATTCTTGTAACTGACTTGTAAAAATAGACTGAAGATAGACAAGTACTGAATAAAAAAGGATATTGCGAATGTTCCGCAATCATTTAGGAAGCACGTATTGTTTCGAAAAGCGAGGCGCGCTATACGTGACGCGCAACTAATTGCTGTTGAATTAGGTTTGCATAGCAGCGCGTTCTCGATACAATATAACTTACTGACATACATTGATTTAATTAGCAATTAAAACTTTATGGGAACACCGAGCGAAAGGATTGTGCGTATGGATGTACATTTCTCGTGTTTTCAGTCTCATATTACGCTGATTATCTCGACAGGGCAATGACGCAATATTACGAATTTAATAATTGATCATATTATTACTTAAAATTCCAAAATTTAAATTTATCATTAATTTAAATATATTAAATATATTAATTTAAATATTCAATTGTATTTTCTACAAGGGCTGTTTGAAAAGTTTGATGAATGAATACATACGCGGAAAGACGGGTTTTGCTGAAGTGTCTAAAAATTTAGCTGGATACACAAATCTGAAAATAATTTTGTTCGGATCATCAAAATAATTATGTAAGACGTTCAAACTGATTGTCAGAATGTCAAAACTTTTTTGCAGTATTACATCCTACACAGTAAAATACATTTTATGTTAAAAACAGTCTTTGTTAAAATTTTTGTGTTAAATTTTTAATATATCCAAGTGTTAATTTAACATAATATGATCATATTATTTGAATATTTTGTGTTAATGTTTAACATTTTTTGTTAAAATAACATAATTTATATGTAATATAATTTATGAACAAATAACATAAAAATAATGTAGTTTAAAAATATATATATATATATATTCTAAGATAAATAAATAAAAGTAATAGTTGCTTTTGATGCTTTTAAAAATGGAAAAGTTAGAAAATTATATCTTTATCAAATATCTTGTAAAAAAAGATATGTCATCATCTGAAAATTTTTACATATCTGTAAACAATTAATTGCCAATATGCAAAATAATAAACTCGAAATGTACTCGCATAAATAAAATTTCTCCGATGATGTTATAAAAAATTAAACAACAAAATCATGCAAATAATTTTTTCCTCAGCGTTATCCATGTGTTCATTCGCAAAATTTTTCAAACATCCCTCATATAAAAATATTAATCTTGTTAATACGCAAAATAGGAGAAAATCCTGACGTGCATCGTATAATTAAATTTGATTTTTATTGAGGTTCGTTTTGCCCAGAATTAATTCCTTCCTTTCTTTTCCCTCTTTCTTATTTCAAATCTGCCGAATGAAAACTCATCGTGACTTAAGACTCATGTAGTACGATGATGTGTCCGTCTTGTCTCCCGAGTGGCGATCCCGAAGTTGGCTTCCGCGTTTCGGTGAAACTCGCAGACCGACAATGGTTAAATTCGTATCCCCGCAGTGCTGCATGTTGCGGCCGGTAGTTGCAGTAGCTTGTTTTCCTCGCAACCTTCCTTCCCCATCGGCATCCAGTTCCGACATTCCGCAGACCTGGCTGTAACCGCTCGTACGATCGTTGTCGAGGAAATGAATTTTCTTCAACGAGGGTTCTCAGAGCTCCCTTACGTTTCTTAGGTGAAACGTGGAGGGCAGCGAGGGAGGAACGGACTCCTGAGCTTCCGCCTGTTCCATTTCGGTCGTAACGGCGACTGCGCGACGAGATAGATAAAGAGAAAAACGAAATGGGTTAAACAGGCGGACGTTTACGTTTATTACGGAGGGATCTCGTTGTGGGATGAAAGCCACCTTCCGCAAATTTCGATGAGTGTCATCTGGCATCGATAATGAAATTGTTGCGGCTGTAATCGCCACAATACAAAGCCATGTATTTTTGTTGTCGGAAAAACAATTTCTGCTTAATTAGCTCCCTTCCGACATATTGTCGCATAATTATTGAAACAACTGTTAGAAGTTTCGAAGTTCTCGCGTGTCAATTTGATATTCGATTGACCAACACGCGAGCGCGATGTAAGGATAAGGAATTAAAAGGAATCGCAATTGCAACACGATGTGTAAATCGTCGGAGGAACCTCTTAACCCCGGCAATCTCTGTGATATATTTATGAAGCAAATTTATGGTTTACTCGGCAAGCTCTGGAACATTCGTTCTCCTTTAATTCTGTCTCGTAGAGTCACTCTCTCGAGTCTCATATAAGGGATGGTCATAAATCAAGGGACTGTGTTCTCTATCGTCGCGATTTTTAAATTTTGTGTTGCAATGTAATTACATTCTTAAGCAGGTATCGTAAAAATTGAAGGTACACGTGAAATAAAAATTTTATGTAATTACGAAGTATCATCAAAAATAAAAGGGAAAATGCTACTTCGAAATCAGGAGTTCTCTATTGTGAGCTACGTTACAGCTACGGTACAAATGTACTAGAACTGGATAATTGGAGGCACATTTACATCACAAAGGACATGTGTATTATCTGATTTGCGAACATATTCGGTACACTTAGGGCCCCAGACGCAACGAGAGAAATAGGGAACAGGGAATTAAATATTTGTAATTAGGAAAAAGTCAAAGACGAAGAATCGCATCTGTCTCTGGCTTTATACCTAATTCCTAACATTAAATCCCCTGTTTCCTATTCCTCTCATTGTGTCTGAGCCCTTACATAGTGACTTCCGGAACGCGTCGCGGCACATTCCTAAAATATCACTATTTGTAAGCTTCATACTGATATTCAACGAATATTTTTCTGATATTCGGAATAAGGCAGTATAATACTGCAGTACGCGTCATTTGTAACCGACTAGCTCGTAGCTGTGGACTGCTCTCGATTGTCTCGATTTGTTTCAGAAATAACAAACGTTGGCGATACATTTGTAACGCCGAGTACCTTCTATTTTATACACGAGATACGTGCGGGAAGTCTTGTATCTCCTACAGAAAAGTACCGTGAGTTTCATAAGGGTAGTGCCTTCAAATCGCGTATCCCATATCTCGTGCTAGTATACCGGGAAAAATGCCTTCTATTAATGTGAAATCTCGAAATGTCATTTCCATTTAGAAATTAGTATCTTAAATTTAGAGATGCTACGCGATATATGCTCAAAAGTGTAATTACATTGCGTGACACAAAACTTAAGATGTCATAACATATTTTCATTGAATTATTGAACATTTATTCGTACGTTTCTTGGAATTTTTTAAGGATATTTTTTAATAAAAAAATGGAATTTTCTGGAATGGAATCTTAATTTGAAATAGCTTTGTTACTAAATATATCTAATATTAAAAATTGGAAAATAATGATCAATCTTTTGATTAATAAATTGATTATTATAAATTATTAATTTTGAATTTACATAGAAATATTATTAAACATCAAGATCCTCGATCGCGTTTAGGGCTCTCTACTTATTTATTCACATTTATGTTAGTGATCTAATTTTATTTATTATTATTGATCTTAAATTTATAAAAAGATATGTTTTTAAAATATATATTTTATATAGAAAATAAGGTATATTACATTAAAAATATCCTTGCGAAATGTTTCTGGTTATAACAATAAAGTTTATAGATGCAATTAATAATTCACGTTTATTGTAATTTTATTCAATAATTTTATTCAAGTTTTTATCGGCAATTTGTTACGAGAATTAATAGTGTGTGACAGATCGATGAACTGCAATACATTGTTTTTCGTTGCAACAGTGACGATGCGTCAAAAATGCGTCGTATCATCCGGATTCACCTCCGAGACCGTTAGTTTCCTCGTCTCGAGTGACGTCAGATAAGGAGATATATCTCTTGAAGAAGCCCGATGTCGTTTCTCTCGGTTTTTCCTCCTTTAAACGATTCCTTTTGAACGAGGCTGGCATGAATATTTATGGCCTCATGAATATTTACGATACTCCAAGGTACGCGTGCATGCTGGAACGTTATAACGTATGCATCGTTATACATAGATACGTATATGCGTATTGGCCGGAAAATGGGAATACTTCGGCGTTTTGCGACAATGCGCAAGATTAATGCGTTCGTTGCAATGCGGCATCGTGCGATGCGCAATCGACGAAATGCTAATCGCTACATATGTACTTGCGTCTCGTTGTTTTCCTTCCAGAACCAGCTATTTATTTAAACGATTTGTTCATAAAGCAGGGAAAGGAACTGAAATCACGTTCGAGAAATATTTATTTTTCCATCAGTCATATTCGAACATCTGTCTACTCGATTATATCTTTTGATATTTTTGTTAAAAGAAACAATAGGCTACTGAAATTTTTTTCTGTCAATTCTAACGAAAATTTTTTGCGATAGATAGATTTTTATTTGAGACTCTCTATGATTGAGACTCTCTAGATTGATATATGTCGAATATTTTATTTTGTGAAAGATATAAGCTAAAAAATTTAGTTTTCCGTAAAAAATATTGTAATCTAATTCATTGTTGCATAGCAATTGATGATATACTTACTGCGTGCATGTTAATGACACTATATTTCCATTTGGAAGTTTTTAATGATAGCGGTAGTTCGAGCAAAATGAGAATTTCAGGAAAAGTATACGATGTTATAGTACTATTATCTTCGTGATTTACTTATTCATGTTCCAGAGAATCTGCAATACTATTTTCAGGTTAAGTAGAGAAACATATAAATTTCCTTTCCAAGTAGTTGCCGCTTGACATTTACACCGTTCTGGTTTTCTTCCTCGCTACTTTGCTCGCAGAGAGATCGTATTTCATCGGAACGATAATAACATAATAATAATTTTAAAGTTTTATATCAAAATGACATGATTCAAATCGATTAAAATAATCATAAAATCATTATCAATTTTCGCATGACGAGAACATAAAATTGATGCTTTCATTTCCTTTCAGTTCCTTTTATTTTTTATATTTGGCAGTCGAAATTTTTTTTTAGACGTGTCTGGGAAAATATTAAACTCTCTTTGGAGGGGAGAGACTTAAAGAATTCTATTGGCTGTATTAAAATTTGGAAAATAAGCTTCTAATTTCGCAGAAGCAAAGTATTTACCTCCAGTTAAAGCATCCTCGCGTTTATCGCTTGCTTTATATAAGAGAAAAGTATCGGAACGCAAAATATTACAACTACAAAGCGCAAGGTACATTTACTCAAGGGTATTACAACCATCGAGCGGTACGAATTGGTTCTTCAATCATTTCAATTTCCCGACGAGCATTTCTTTTGCAACACCCCGGCGAAATTAATTTTCCCACTCCGTCTACACCGAGCCGGTATAATAACATTCATTAAATATATCAGATTCACGTAGAAATGTACACTTCTTATACAGATGCTCTACAATATTTAAAAACGCAATTTCATTATAATTATAACTTTTTACTTGTTTCATACAGTATATTTATTTCATATTTGTATTAACTATTTATTTATTCTATTTTATAACAAATTTTTGTATTGCGTACTCAATTTAAGTGCAATAATTACGAGATGTACTTATCATTATCCGAACTAATGTCCGTCGATACGAAAATAGTAAATAATACAGACGCCGATCCCTTTGAACGTTTCAAATCGCATCAGATTATTAGGCGACTATCTCATATATCGTGGATCTTAATATTCCAACAGGCAATGATACAGATCCGCGTACATAGCGGTTGATTACGAGGCTGTCCCTTTGACCCTGCGAGAGCCGCTCTTAATCATGGAAAGCAATGTTATCTACATATCCGATTAAATAGTTTGATCTATACACACATATACATATATACGCAAATCTCCGTTTAATGCTCTTTAAAGGTATCACGTATCGGTCATCCATCGAATATCCTGTCAAACCTAAATATTTGAATTATTAAAGGATGGAATTATTTCAAAATAAAATCACGTATTCACGTAGCCTACGATTGTAATAATAATTCTTTGCGTATCATCACGGTAAGAATGATTTTGTTAAAGTGTAAAAATTTAACTAAATACAGACCTGAAAATAAGTTTATCGAATTAACAAAATAATTACATATTACGTTCAAACTGCTAGAATATCAAAATTTTTTGCAACATTGCTCATTATTCTTGAGTTTTCTACATTATTTTGATGGTTCAACAAAATTATTTTCAGATTTGTATCTAGCTAAATTTTTGAAGCTAAATTTCAGCAAAATTGTTCTTTACGTGATAAAATTATTTTTCTTGCTTTGCATTAACCAGGCAAAAGAATTAATCGGAGACTAATTTTTTAGACCAACTCTGCTATCGTAAAGCCTTATTGAGAGTAAATGAAAGTATTTTTAAAATCGTGACTCGTTGAAATTTGACGAATTTTATTAGACGAGTCTCGATATTGCTGCATCAGCTACATCTATTCGTAAAGATTCGAAAATGAATCCATGAAGATTCTCACAAATTTTCGCGAAAGAAGGTATGTTCGTCGGGGCTACAGATTTCTGTCTGAGGCAACGATTGTGGGTCGGTCTTGCGGTTTATTCGAGCGGAAAAATCGGGTTCAATCGTGGTAGACGCTTCGAAGAGATTCGGTCCGATCTTATCCTCTGTAGTATCTCCTTTTGCTATTTGACCGAGAAAGGAGAAGAGAGAGAGAGAGAGAGAGGGGGGGAGAGAGAGAG
>JANQDE010000007.1:1397932-1544405 GCA_037157785.1 Cephalotes varians | reverse complement strand
AGAGAGAGAGAGAGAGAGAGAGAGAGAGAGAGAGAGAGAGAGAGAGAGAGAGAGTCACGCGAGAACGTATCTTGCGAGTTTCTGTGCGAATATCCCGAGCGTCTTTTCGCGAGCCGCCGCAGTTCCACGAAGGGAAGTTGCACAAAGTGTGGCGAAACGAGGGCGAATGCTAAATTTTCACGAAAAGCTCCGTCGAGCTGTTGCAAGAAGGCACGGCGAGTATGCGCCGCGTTTCTTGTTGAACTCTTCACGAGAGATAAATTACAGGTTTCTACAGTCTTGTCCAAAAGGAAAAGAGCGCCTTTAATAAACTAGTCGATCCTCGCAAATTAAGAGGCAAGGTTAATTTTGTCGCTGAGTCGTAATAAACATCGAAGTTGGGCTGCTAGAAAAATATTTTAATTGTTATCATTTCTTGTATTTTTAAATCAGTATCTTGATCGTTATATAATTAAAGATCAAATATATTAGTTTAAAATGAAAAAATTGGATTATTAATAAAGAATTAGGAGATAAGTCGAACTATCATAATTTACAAATTTGTCTTTACTTTTGACTAAGTCTGTAATATTCGCAGCCATGTCTGCTCTCGCTTTCCTCCGAATACTCATACATTGTTTCCCCGGCTACAACAAATTCGCGGAATACACGTCGCAAATCGAGTTAATATTGGGAGGCAACTGCGTCGGTTCGCGCTTAATTCAATCATCTCGACTTATGTAACCTACGTAGTGTCGCATATATAGAGAACGTGCTTGGTCTACGTTGTTGCTCTCTATATATAAATTAAACGGGATATACAATGGTATACTTTAACCTGTTTCAATCTATACTGTGGGACGCGCGAGTACGGTACGAGAAAAACTAATTTATTCCAGCGTATATTGCAAGATAAATGATTCACATTGTTTTTCGTTTCCGAAAAACGCCACAACTCGTTTGTGATTTCGATGAAGAAAATCGGGACTTTGAGATCCCAGAATCTCGCAAATAGAGGTCTCAGATAATCCCGAGGAATTCCGGGGCGTCGGGATCAGGTGGCGCGACTGTGCGAGCTACATACACAACGAAATCCCCCGTCGCGCTCGCGATAAGCCGGGCGCCTTTCCTCATCAGCATGATAAATAAACGCGAGAGTAAATACAAGTGTACCGCGACTAGTGAATATCCCCCTTAGATCGAGATAAGCGCGCCCGGAGTACACTTATCTGTCGCCCGGGTACGTAATCTTCATCCCTCCCGCCCCTGCGGATGAGCTTAAAGTTTCTCGCGCGCGCGCGCGAGAGAGAAGGCTGAGGGATAAAGAGAGAGAGTCTAGGTATCGTTATCATAGAAATCGCGATATTACGCGGCATATGGCCGCGCTGTATTAGTAAGCAGAGACGGGAGAGCGCACACCGGATTTCATCGTTTTCATTTTTCTCCTTCGTTCCGCGCTTATATCACCCCGGCGCCCCGTACCATCAGCCCCGTCGACTTTTCCTGCGTGTCTCGAACACCTTTTTACATCTCTCCTCACTCCTTACCAACCCCTAACGGCGCGGTGGCTCTTTTGTGAGGAATTTATCCACTTAGATATCGGCCGTGTCCTCGTAACTCTCGGATTTCCAATGTTCTTTCCTCCTTTTCCTTTTTTTTTTTTACCGCCTCCACAGTCTCTCCATTTTTTAGATCTTTTTTTCATCCGTTTGCCGTCACCCCGGAGGGGTTCGAAAGTTCGATCTCTGACCGTTCGCTGTCTTTCCGGTCTTATGTTTCAACGTTTCAGACATTTCGGATTCAAAAGCTTCCACGATCGATCGTAACCGCGATTCAAAGCTCGCGTGCTTTCCTCTTTTTTTTCCATCTTCCCCTCTGTTCTCGCCCCGGCTAGACTACACTTCGCATTTCTTCATCGTACGCGCAATGAAAATTTTCTCATTCGTGTCATAAATAATATTTTTATAATAGTTGTTTATTATTATTGATTAGATTTTCCAACATATGTCTCACGTTAAATTTATCTCAAAGTTAAATCTTTTTTATATTAAAGAATATTTAATTACGCGATACTGTCACATGAGACATTCTTATCATTGCAAGGAGAGAGAGAGAATAACGGAAAACTGCTTCAAAAAGAAGGGGATCAAAGGGTTAATGGTGTGCAAATTGTAATCTTACGTCTTCGTTCTCACAGTTGGTTATACTAGCTTCCACGGGCACCATCTTGTCGAACTTTTCTTTCGTCGGTCTCACTTCCACAGCCGTCGGTGAAAATTTATCCACTTACTTATCTGACGTACTGAAGCTCCAAGGGGAATATCCTTCTTGTGTGTGGCCCCGGTCGAAAATTCAATCTTTGACTATGTTCGACGTCTTTACTACTTCAAAAGACCTTCTCTCTATCTTCGTCGAAAAATTCACTCGCGTATTATATTAAGGTAGGAAAGAAGTATGCTTTTGCGAGGGGAATGATTAGCGAGGGAATTTAATTTGACACATTATAGATATTAATGATAATAAAGATAATTTTGCGGATTTTGCAACATTTTCGTGACACGTTTTCATTATTATTTTGTATTGATATCTATCTACGACACATAATAAATTTTTCCAGTTTATAAAAAGACCATACGAAAAGTACAGTTTTGCTGAAGTATCTAAAAATTTAGCTAGATACAGATCAGAGAATTTATTAGATTCATTTATTACAATTATTTAAATTCAATTTTCAATCTGTGAAGAAAGAACTTCCTATTATTTAATGAAAGAAAATAATTTTGTTGAAACATCAAAATAATTATGTAGAATATTTAGGCGTTGACAATGTCGCAAAAAGTTTTAATTCCAGTTTGAACGACCAACGTAATTATTTTAATGATCCAAACAAAATTAATTTCAGATCTGTATTTAGCTAAATTTTCAAATATTTCAGCAAAATCGTTCTTTCCGTGTAATTATTGTTATTAATTTTCGCAGAAGAAAACTAAACTTTTTTTAAGAAACTGTATTCCTCGTTTCAGCTCTTTTAAATTCCGTTTCTCGATCTTTTATTTTTGCCACTTAGATTCTTTCTAATTTATGACATTCAATTGACAACGTTACATAAAATCGTTAGTCGTATAAATTTCGAAAGCAAAACTTCGTAAGGTCGTCGCAAAAAATCTGGCCAACGCTCCTTGCCAGATTTTAATGCAGCCACCCAGAAGTCAGCCCGAGACGTATCGAGGCTGAAGCCCAGCGTGACTTGCGAGCTGGCTTCCCTTTGATATCGCTTTCCCCTTTCACCCTTTCTCCTTGCCTCCCTTGCCCCTTTCCTTCATTCTCTTTTCTTCCGCGGCGTAAGCTTTTTACTCGCAGAATTCTCGTCGCGCAGGATGAGTCTGGAGGTTATCTACTGTCGATTGACCGATTCTGGCAGCACGCCAAATCCTTTTGGCCATCTTTATGCCTAACGTCTCTCCCTTTATCTATTTCTCTTTCTTTCTCTGCCCTTTCTTCTTCCGTTTTTCGCACCTTTTTCACACCATCCTCATTTCTTCTTCGATCCCGAGTCCCGCCATTATTTCACCAGCGTCTTTTCTTCTTTTATCGTTCTAATGCATTCCCTTTGTCGCCATGCGCTGTATTTGACGGATGCTTTCTTGTTTTTCCCTGTCTTTCTCTTCTGCCTTTGTATTCTCTTCTCTTTTGTAATTTTGTTTCAAGAGTCTTCTGTTTACTTTCATTCCCAAAACGCTTCGCGCTTGTCCCTCGGGAGATCTCGAGATAGACTTTTCAACTCGGATTTCTACCTAAGAAATCAACTGATCAGCCTTGAGAATCCATTAGATTCATTTATTACAATTATTTAAATTCAATTTGCAATCTGTGAGAAAAATCAAAACTTCCTATTATTTAATAAAAGAAAAAGATAAAAATTAGTATTTAATTTTCGTATTATGTAAGTGGCAATGCAGTTTTTGTTATAATTTGCTTTAAGCTGCAGTGACTTCTCTGACCTCATAAGGAATATTGATGATTTCTACTTAAAGAGATAGTGATTTTTGGAAATCGATTTTACTTTTGCAATTAATTCATGATATCTTGCAAGTTAATTATTTGAGGTAAATGATTTCGTGCCAATTACCACCATTAGAGTTTCAATTTTCGAATAAGATTAATAAATTAATTAGATATAAATTGTAGATGGATAATTGTATAAAGATAATTAAATATAATTTGTTGTGATCTTTTCATGCGAAAATTATATTGATCCAATAATTATATCGATCTCGATTTAAATAGGTGTATGTGTATTTTGTTCTCATTTATGTCGCGAAGCATATGATAGATGATTATTATCAATCAACTGATTAGCTGAGTGTAGTAACGTGATAGCGTACGCGTAACACATATTCAACTTACATGCCGCTTTCTTCAATAATGGTGCGCGCGCTACGGATTTTCAAAACGCTCGACGAAAACTCGACGTAGTGGCGTGCGACAGAATTTTCTGCGTTGCGCGTACCATGGATGCTTCTTTAATACACGTTTTTTACCATAATATGTACATGAGATAAGGATTGTTAAAATGCTCGATTTTAAAATATAGAAAATGATTACCAACGCATTAAATTTCGGTCATTTAAAATTAGCTATTATGAAAATTGGTTGATGATCGGTCGATTATCCCAAATTTTTTATAGTAATTTATTTCGCTTCAGCATACAGTGCTAAGAAGGAAGACGAAGACTTGGTTTACAATATTACCTATCTCATTCATCCCTCCATCCTCGGCGCCAATCATACCTCACAATCTTCTATCCTACTTCGCCATAGCCCTAAAATTGCCCGCATTCTTTCGCCACTATTTCCCTTTTCCGATCTTAACTTTACCTTCTTTTCCTTCCACATCCTTTTTCAAAACCCTTTCTTTTTCTCCATCTAACTTGTCGCTCCAAATTCTCAATATTCTTTCTTCCTTTATTCTTCCCTTATTTGAGCTTTATTCTTACTATTCTTTCTATTCCCTCAAAGTATAGTTTACATGCCTATCATCTCCCAAATTTTTTATATAATTAAGATTCTAATTATTTGTAAACGACAATTAGCAAGAATGCTACATAGAAAGAATGATTTTGCTAATTTAAAAATTTAGTTAGACATAGACTTGAAAATAATTTTGTTTGGACCATCAAAATAATTATGTGGAATGTTCAAACTAATTGCTAGAATGTCAAAACTTTTTTGCAGCATTGCATCATCACCGTTTAAACGTACATTATTCTGATGGTTCAACAAAATTATCTCTAAATCTGTATCTAGCCAAATTTTGAGATATTTCAGTAAAATTGTTTTTTCCGTGTAACTATTTCAAAAAGATAGAAATTGAAAAAAGTAATTTGAAAAGATATTTACTATCATTTTTTCTGATTTCTCGTACTTTTTCGCGGATCCATTGTTTCAAGTAATGAAAGATCATCACATATTGGCATCGAAGTACTCACTGGAAATTCTGTCTCATCATTATCGGAGGTAAGCGATCTAACTTGCTTCTGAGCGATCGTTCTTCGACTCCTCGTCTGCGATCTAAATTTCTTTCCGCCATCCGCGTTTCACATTACTGCCGTCTGGATGGTCTTACGAAGAAAGAACTCGGGCTAGACTCATCTACTTCTCTTTTTTTTTTTTAACTCATCGCTCAAAGCCACGAGGATGCTCTGACAGAATCTGCCGGTCAGGATGCATCGATAAGGGCTTTTCACGTAGCTTTTCGTAATTCCCATCTAGCGTCGTTTATCTTTTGCAACTTGTTTATGGTTGCGTTTTTTTGAAATGCCGCCAAGATACCGCATGCAGAAGTTCAATCGATTGGAGCTAATTCTGATTAATTATTCTGCTATCATCAGCGAGAGGAGAGAACAGGCGGCTTGTTATTAAAGTTCTGCTCGTTTATTATTAAGACAAGGCTTTATATTATCTCATATATTATTAAAATAATAATATTATTATAAAATAATACATAATAATTACTTTATTAGGCTGTTTTGTCAAATTTTCAATGGTTTAAAAAAACATTAGCAAAAAATTTAGCTTTATGAAACAGTAAAGATATAATATATAATAATTTAAACGTATTTAATGTATATAATAATATATGAAATATAAAATTTCACATGAAGAAATTATACGAATTAAATTATTTCAGTACTGTTAGGATTAATTAAATCATTTTTTCTCTTTTCTTAGCTGCGATATTTTAAAATATTTTAGAAAAGACTGCAATACTATATATAAAAATGTACCATATATACAATAATAGACAGTTACGTTAATAGTTTCGTTACACGTATCTTTTGACAAGACTTCGAGAGAACACTGTAATTTCACAATGTTTCACTGAAGTGTAGATAGTTTAATTATGCCTTGTTGTTCCGAATATCTACATTATCCGTCTTAATATAACTCCGACTCCATCAACTTAATGACATAAGTCCGAGGATAATTACAAGTTGCATAAACGTAATATCAATGCAATATCATTAATCTAATCTCATGATCTGATAATACCATGATAATGACGTAACGATTGCGCGTTACGCTACGAATCAATATCACTATCGATTATTGCAAAAGTTGAATACTATTGGAACTTCATTACGATATCGTATAATGGATTTTCGTTATTACACGTTTAATGCACGTTCGCTGTACTTTCGGTAACAATATCGTTCGGTTATTACGTCGGCAGACAGAGTCGGCGTAACTTCACAACCACTTTCGCCGAATTAATTCAGTTCTTAATCTCTGCGTATCGCGTACAACTCCTGTTTATCACGGGGGATTTAAATATTCGCCGTCGGAAGAGCAAGTGCGGGGCCCACTCGAGACAGGGAGAAGGCGCAGCCCGGGGAATATTTCCCCGGAGCGTAAAGCTAATTAATGGCGCGCACCGGTCTAATTTATCGCGGGAATACGCGGCGAAAGAACGCGGCGTTGTAGCGTATCCGCATTTATACTCTCGTTAAATAAATCCGCCCGAGAGTTCCTACGTGCCTCCTAACGTGCCCCTGCGAAAAGCTCGGAAGCCATCCGCAGCGTCGCACGCAGGTAAATGGTAGATTTTACGGCTCGGCATGTACACTCGCGATACTACGTGCTCTTGACGCATTTTTCTTTTTTTTCCTCAACGGAAAACATTCAGTCATGCGTAAGCAAGCAAACGTTTTTATGCGCGTTCTTGGGCGAACTTATTGGCGTGGTTTACTTATAAAATTTCCGTAATGCCGCCGTAATGAGCGAGGCGAACATTTGCGTTGAAAGAGAGATGTGCTCGACACGATTCAATATGGAATGTAGCGATGTTTCCAAGATGACGATTCTAATTACGGGTCATTTATAGTTAAAGTGATTTTCATTAACTCGTGTAAATTTAACCCTTTCGTGTCTGGTGGCACGAAATATATATGTCCCGATCCTTCAAAAATTCATATCTTCCACAAAAATGAAGAGAGCGACTTCTTCCTGGGCTCACTTTAAAGATGAAGGATCTCTTCATTAAAAAATTAACATCCTTGTGAATTTTCCTCTTGATTCGCGTATCTCGTAAAAATGAAAAATACATGTACTTCTACAAAAATTAAGATAGCGAGTTCTTTCTAGGTTTTAAAAGCGTAAGAGCTATATGAAAAAAAATCAATACTTAATTTCAAAATGGCGGTTTCAATGTGACGAATCAAAATGTTAAATTTTCGGATTTGACTCATTTTTCTTGGTCTTTATAGTCTTTTTGAGCCACTAATTATGAATCTAAAGTCGAAATTTTCAAATTTAAGATGTCAGATCTAATGTAGCTGACAAAATGAAACAAAAAATTTTGTTTTTAATTTTGACTACAGACTATAGATAACCAGTGATCCTAAAAATCTTTAATAAGACGTGAATTAGATGCTAATTATTTCTAGAAAAAAGTCAGGCACGAAAGGATTAAAACATTTAAAAAGATTATTAAAATAAATGTAAATATTATAATTAAAAAAAAAATTATTATATATTCAACAAAAAAATTGTGAATTTTGGAAAAATATTTAACATGTATATGTATAAGTCCCACTTATGGATCGGCAGATTATCTCGTGTTCCTGTTTTCTTTGTAAAATTATTTTATATCAATAATATTAAAACTCACATCGTTTCAACTTATATAATGTAATAATGTAAAACTAAATACAATCTATACTAAAAAGTATCATAATTTCAAGGAATTATTAAAAGTTATATTCCGCTCTTTTTCTTAAATACCAGCAACGATTGAGAAAATAAATATTACAATAATTGCAAAAAAATTTTCCATAACTTTATTAATATGTGTATATCACTTTGCAAACTTGACCTATAATTGGGACCATCACCTTAATTGCATAACAGCAATAATATTTATAATAATAAAAAAAATGTAGTCCATTGTAGGATATTCCATTGTAGAATTTCAATCAAAAAAATCAATACTGAATTGAACATGAAGAAAGGAAAAACAGATCGACTCTCACATTGCTCGCTCTCGAACATCGCGCGCTGTATTTTCTTTATCTGCTTATCTGATAAACGGATCCCTATGCCAATTTGTTACTTCTAGTTCTCAGAAGCCATGTTTTCGCCCACTTCGAAATTCGGAGCTTATTGCGCGTGTACGTGTTCAGATACGCTTAATTAGATACACGAACCCGGGGATTTCGTGTTACGCGCGTCACGTGATCCGTCGACGGCACGGTTTAATAAGGTCCGCCGGAAGTTGCTTCGCAATTAACATTCAGCTGGTAATGGTGGCAGAGGTGCGAGGAAAGCGTGTACGCGCGGGAATGGCGATGCCTGTTTGAGCAGTGTTGTGTTCGAGTTGGAGAAGGGAATGAATACAGGCCGTACAAATTAACCTGTTCGGAATAATCACGAAGTAGTGTAGCTGGGTCATGAGGGCGTCTAGCTAAACAGGCGCGCGCGCGCAATGCAGTTTATAACCGGAGATTCCCTCTCCTCCTCCGTTTCTGCTCGCAGAAACATTCGTTCGCGCTTCTCTACCACCTTCTCGCTTTTATGAAAAATTATTATAATAATTGCTATTATATCATCAGTTTTATTATTATTATTTCGCTGGCATTGTTACCGCTGCGGTTTCAGAGCAATGTGCCGTGGGGGGAAAATTTTTTTACGTATTATAATATAGAAAATTTTAATTACAATATATATAATATTAAATATAATGAAAAAAGTAAGGAAGTAATGCATTAACTGAGTGCATTTGTGAATTTACGGTCTAAAGCCCGTTGTTTGTCTAACGGACATTACATTACTTTATTAATTATTTTACTTTCATTAATTACACTGTTATGCGTAACAAGTGAGAAAGAAAATCGGAAAATAAAATAATCAATGTAAATGCGATGTGAAAAAACGCAAGATCGACGCGTAATGTCATTATTATAATCTTGTAATCCAAAACGGCCAATTTTTATCGGTACACACAGCGGTTCAATACACATTCGCTCCGTCACGCCGCAAATAACTTTTTTCCCCGACAATGGGCAGTTGGCACGAATTATGGAGAGGATCAAATTGGCATCTACCAATCGCGCGCAAACGAAATCGCGCGCAGTATTGTACGCGCGGAAGTGCTATCGACTTTAATTAAGCAATCACGCGTCGGCCACAAATGATCAATTCGCGTGCGCACGAGTACGGATCTCGCTTCCCATTTTCCCCCATTCGCCCCTCCGCGCCCGCCTTTTTGATCGAGGCTGATTTTCATTAGGGCACATCCTCCAATCGAGTGTCCGTAATCAATTCGCGAGCACAACGAGCTGCTCGCCGCGATGCGTAACGCCCGCGTTTGTTGCATCCTAATTATGCGCTTCGCGCAGAATTATACTCGACGTCCGTTCGACGGGTGCGTTCATCGGTGCTTTCCGTCTGCGTTAAATCTTCCGTTAAAAACTACCGGTTTGTTACCGCAAGGATTTAACGTTCGGAATCGTCGCGTGGAATAAAAACCGGCGAGCGCTTTTGCTTTTTTTCTTTGAGCGTTCGTTGTTCCCCGTTAGGAATACCGATCGTTTCGACACGGCCGCAAGTCGAAATCTAGCACATTTACAAGGGCAGTCCGATTATCCGTTCGTTATTTAACTGGAGATTTGATTGTTCGAGTATTATTTAAGAAAATACTTGGATGTGCGAATCTAGTAAATTCAATCTAGTAAAAGACAGATATTCGGATGATAAAAAAATAGTCGAAAAGATTAAAGGGGAATTAGTTGAAAGGATTAAAAGAGGAAAGATAGATTATTATGTTCTATTTTATCTCCCTCCTAACGTCGTACTTTTCATTAATTCCGATAATTGGGATTCAATATGAAGAATAAAAAGTTGAAATATATAATGCAACGTGAATTATAATCATATAATATCAGAATGGCCTGATCTGTTAAATTGCAACATAATGGGAAATTGTTCTATCTAAAATGATCTACTTTCATCATTGTCTGCGAGCTATCGATCGACTGTATTGTGCGTGGCTGACATTATTATTGCTATATGCTACTGGAATATATCGCTAATTAGGTCGTCGATAATCAATAAGCATGTGATAATAATTTACCATAAATTGTCGTTTTGAATCAGATCTCGCGATAATTTATTCGACTTCTTATATTGTGAATTTAAAATTTCTCTTTTGACATATATATATATATATATATATATATATATATATATATATATATATATATATATATATATATATATATATCTCAGTAAATTATTAGATTTATTTCGACGCAAAAGAATCTTTCTTTTTGCAAATTTATGAGTTGCAAGATAACATATTTAGATATAAAAATTGTAATTATGAAAAATGTAACTAGCAACAAAAATAACACGTTTTGACATCAATGAATTTAAAAGCTTTGATGAGAATCGAGTGAGAAAGAAGTTCTTGTTTGATCCGACTTGCTCGCTTCCATCAGTCGTCTTATGTTGTCGAGAGAATGCGAAAGAGTGTCGGACGATCGAGTGGAGACCAAATCCTCGGCGAGATGTCTCTCATGTATAATCCAAGAGTTTGTACCTTCTCAGAAAACGCCACCCTATTCGGGGATGTTTCCCCTGCTTTCCGTGTTTCCGCATTTGCGATACACTTTCACGATATCCTAAACGAGATTTCTGAAATTACACGGCCAAGATAGCGCCTCGCTATGTGCGCGATGAAAATTGTGTTACATGCATGTTGTACATTTCATACACGGAAAGAATGGGTTTGCCAAAATATCTAAAAATTTAGCTAGGTACAGAGAATAATTTTGTGTGGATCATTAAAATAATTATTTAGAACGTTCAAGCTGGTTGTTAAACTGTTCAAGCTTTTTGCAGTATTGTCAACATTTAAAAAAGTTCTCCAGTCTCTTCACATAATATAAGAATTTGATCAAATTTTGAGTGAATAAGTTTATGATTGATATTTAGACATTCTTGAATTTTTTCAAATTTTTTGATCGTATAATTTTTTAAAATAACATTCTAAAATAGCATTGAGTCTTGCGAAGAAAAGTTTTAAGTAATTTAATCACAGACAAAATTTAATTTAATTTCATACTTCAATATTATGCTATTAGCGTTTTAAAACACTGCAAAGAATTTTATTGTAAGGAATATTTATTTGATTTATGACATTATTATCCTAATTTTAATTTATGATTGCGTTTTAAAGCCCGACAGTAACGGCGCAGAATTTATGAATTGATGTAATGTATTTAAAATTTAAAATTTTAATAATAATGTTATTACTAAGATTCAATTTTGATTCATATTTGACATTGATTAATTGATCAATTAATTTATTCTTATATTTTGCGATTAAATTACTCTGCTTTTCATATATAAACACTCCATGCTATTTTAGAATGTTATTAAAAAGAATTATACGATCAAAAAATTTGAAAAAATTCAAGAATGCCGAAATACTAATATTAATCATAAACTTATTTTCAAAATTTGATCAAATTTTTATATGAAAAGACTGAAGAAGCGTTTTACATAATTTTTGATGGTTCAATAAAGTTACTTTCAGATTATCTAGCTAAATTTAAATACTTCAGAAAAAAACCGTTTTTTCCGTGTATGCATGTAATGCATACGAAATTGAAGAAATTAATCATATCAAAATTGGATAGCCAGATGCAACGAAACGTTGAGACAATTTATTTTAAAGTTTAATACCTCGGATAAAGAAGTAATTTGTCTCGGCTTGATTTCTCGTTGCTGCTCGTTGCTCAATGTTTAACAATAGATTCACTGAAAAAAGCACTTGCTCGCAACGTTTCCATTCAGATGACTCTTTATGAACGTAGAAATGTGGAGAATAACTAGTAAACTAGACAGAAAGACGCTTCATTAAGCTGCTTGCGTTGACAAGGATACATGCATTTCCAACCGTATACATTTTTTCTAGATGCCCTTCTTTCATATGTTGTTCAAATACGCGTAAGGTCGTATGTACTCTTCATTATGAGAAATATCAGCGGCCCCAAAGGGTATAAAGCGCCGGTTTCTCTACGAGAGTCGCGCTTTTTCGCAACTGCATAAATTATGCTCATTTGCCTTGGTAAAAATTTACCAAGGCAAACGCTCCGCGTACGAGCGGTATTAAATTCTTACTCGCAAATTGTCGACGAGATGAAGCGTGCACGTGACTTCCTTGTCTTTAATAATTCCGCCAAGTATTCAGTATTAACAACAATGTGAAGTATCCCCATCAACGATGTGCGTTCTCCCGCATTTTCTTCGAATTAATAAAAATCAAAATAAATGAAGTAGCGCTCGAAATTTCGCAAAGGCAAAACATAAACTTAACGATCAAAACGAGCGAAATAGGTATTTATTATTTATAAAATAATCAACCACTAATTCAAATGAAAGAACACTTTAATTTCATCTAAGAATTAATCATACGTTTCGACTATACTCAGTCTTCCTCAGTGATAACATATACATCAAAAAGGCCATAAAATCAAACATAAGTAAATGGACATAATGTCTCGCAAATAATAATATATCAAAATTGTAATCGAATCATTTCGTGATAATCGAAATAAATAAAATAAGGAACAAACATAAGCAATACGCATTACTGTCTTGCAAATAATAATGCATGTAATGATAAATATAAAATGAAGTTAAAAATACACATAAAATAAATTCGAATGACAAGATCAATGTCAAGACCAGCCAATATATGTATAACGGTACATGGTAATAATTATGAATTTGTAAAATTTGAACTCTCAATAATCAATAATAAAAATCAATTTCCGCGAGAGGAACAGCTGTGCACATACAACTGAACCAACGCACAATTCACTGTATTTCTCCTCCCCACCCCCAAAGATCTCGCGCAGCATTCGCAAAATTCATTTCCGAATAATATTTTCGCTGCATGCGTCGCATTTTTTTAATATCGCGATACAAAGACCATTTACAAATTACGTGTCCTTCATTCACATTCGCAAAACTAATCCGGCGCGGAATGGTACGCGGAAAGCTTTCCGAGGGCCATCTCGAATTTTTTCATCGTGTTTCGGAAGCAGCGGGCGAGCTCGCGCCGTTTCAATTACTTTATGCAAACGTCGCGATTCCGTAATTTTCCGCCCGTATATCGATCAACACGAACCGCCATCGTGTTTACGAAAACTCTTTTCTCGTTACAGGCCGCGCAACTATTTCCATCGCAACGAGCTCTAGTTGTTTCGAAAAAAAAAAAAAAAAATTGACACACCCCGATATTCACATCGGCGTGCTTAAACAAAAACGAGCCTTACATAAAAAAGGTTTTATTCCGTCCCATTCAGACGTCGCCGATGGACGAGCTCGATCAATTTCACTTCGAATATGACGTGAAACAACTCTGATGCTCGCGAGAAAACAATCGAACGCGGTCGCGGGATGCGCAAAATCTGCATTCGATCGGCACGATCGTAATACCCCGACATTTGCGCCAGCAAATTCGAACTCGAGCGAATCGAAAACGGAGATGGGCTCGCACTCGCAAAAATATTCGACGGGACAGACGAATATGGTTTTTTCTATTATTTTTTTTTTTTTTTTGACGATGCATCGTGATAAACGATGTAAATTTTTTTCAGCGGGGAAGAAGAGGGAAGTGCAGTTCCTGTGGCACCTTCGCCGCGGACAGAAACAAATTTCATATAGTCATGGCACACAACGGTCAGCCCGTTCTCTTCGCAGTTACGCGTTTCTCTTTTTCCTCCAGTTTCCGTTTCCTCGTTTCCTCCTTTCGCCCCTTTTATTCTCGTCTAAAGCGCTATGCGTCTATCAAACAAATCAAATCGCACACGTGTTTTCCTTTTCCGTTTACTTGAAATAATAATTAGCTTAACTGTATCGTGTATGTTCGATCATTCATTTTTTTCTATTCATTAATTCAAGCTATAGGCAACTCGTTGAATTGCTGATACAATTCTTCGTTAATAAGAGAAAATCTCTGAAAAATATTTTATGTATACCGCAAGCGGCATCGAGATATATATATCTCAATTAAATGAAGAACAAAGTTATTTCCGAAGTTGTCCCCGGGCATTCGCTGTTTCGCAGATTTACAGTCTCACCGTCCAATCCATGATATGGCAGTTTCGTCTGCTCGATAGGCATGCAGTGTTTTATCCTGGACATGTCTCGTCACTCGCGGGTGATTTACGCGGCCCGGTCAAGAATCGAAAGCCCCGAGCGATAGCCAGAATTGCGGACGCGTTATTTTTTTCGAGGGAGCCTATTCATCGGCACCTGTCCTCCCGAAACCGGCTTTCACCGTTACTGCCGAAAAAGAAAAAGAGGCGCGTTCGTATGGCGCGACCATTTAATCGATCCCGCGGATCGCGAACGGAGGCGAAGATAAATTTCAATGTTGATCGATTCTCGGCGGTATGATAACCGCCGGCGGCGATAATAATGCCGTATTCCTTCCGCGACCCGACAAAATCGAACCTCGTGCCGATTTATTTGCGGGTGGATTTTATTCGGTCGCTGACGCGGCCAAATTAGTGTCGCTTGATGCCGTTTCAGCGAGGAGAAACTTGATAAGCGCAGGCGTCCGCGTATTTTACGTGATTCGCATATGAATTATAATGCATATAATTAAACGGTTAATTGAAACATACAGATTTAATGGCGGCCGGGAGCGGCGGAAACGCGAACGAAATCAGCGTAAGTGTGTTACCATAAAATGGCCACGCGCGGCTTTTATCACTTAATTGCCTATTAATGTCCAAATTATTAAAATCGCACGGAAAGATGCATGCGCCAGTGGCATATTATTTCGTGTAAATTGCAATTGAATTTTTGTTAGCCTACACAGATAGAAATATCTAAAAATTTAGCTAGATGCAAATCTGAAGATAATTTTATTAGACTAAATCAAAATAATTATTATTATATAATTAATATTATATAATCATAATTATATAGTGTTCAAACTAATTGCTAGAATGTCGAAATTTTTTTAATGCTTGGGTTTCCTATCTAATTATTTTGATCCAAACAAAAATTAATTTCAAATCTGTATCTATCTAAATTTTTAGATATATCAGCAAAATTCTCTTCATGTACATTTATAATTGATTAAATAATATAAAAGAAATATTTTCTTATAAATCAAATCACTATGAATTAAATAATAATAATAAGATGTATTCTGATGTGGATTGCTTCGAAAATATAATATTTGACGTAATCCGTAGAATAAATCTATTTTTTGTTGACAAAAAAATTATAACAAACACCGTGAACAAGTTTTTATTAAAAGAAAATAAATCCCGCGTTTTTCTGCGGACGTCATGATAATACAACTGCGATAGGTATTACAAGATATTTAAATACTTTGATATTTGTATTTGTTTATTTCGGTCGGTTAATTTCAAATATTATTGTGTTTAATACATCGCCTGAAAAAAACGTTAACTAACATATAATTGTTATTGTGAAAAATATCACCAATGCCTCGAATTGGTAGGACGGTCGCATGGAATGCTAGAAGATCCGGATTCGAATCCCTCTGAGATGTTATTTTTCGCAATAATTTCTTTACAGGCTTTCGCGAAGGGAGGATATAATAGATGCTTGTTAGCGTAAAAAATTATTAAGTTGTTTATCAATTTAATATGTGAATTGATTATTCCGACTTCGTGCAAAGGACTGTGTTTCAAGACCAATGAATAGCAGCGCGCAGTTTGCAGAAGATGTAAAAATTTATAAATTATAATTGGGCACTAAGATCTGCAGTTTATACTGCAAGACCGACATTTGGCCTCTTTAATATTTGTATTTGATTACAAAATATCATGAAATATTGTAATAGAATGTATGTCACTTAATACAATATTATATGTAGATGTGCATAGAGCCACGGCCGAATGCGTATGTAATTAAAAAGTATTCGGATGAGCTCAGAGCATCCAAGATACGAATTAATGGCGCGAGGATGTGCGAAATGGTTAGCGAAACCAGTGGACAACTATTTTATACAATAAAACAGCGCGCCACACACGCGGGCGTTACCGAAATAGTTTATCGCGCGCAGATATACATAAATATTCCATAATGGCAGATATTGTTGGCGGTAACTCAAACAGACAGAGGCGGGAGTCGCTATTGGGCGCTGAATTAATGAGATGGTGTTGGATTTTAGCGGGAGAATATTACCGCGCGATTACCGATTTATTGCAAAAAAATTAGGAATGGAATCCTTTAATCTTTACAAAACGAGAAAGCGTTATAATGGCGTTGAAACAATATACTTTGAGGTAAGGAATACAATGAATTATAATAAATCTTATTAAGAAAAAGCTGTAAAATTTTAAAAATACAATAGATCCCCTTCCATTCTCCGAAGGTAAAATTTCATGAACTACTTTTGATCGATTTACAATATTGCAATTTTGTCATTTTTGTATGATTGTAATTATGTAATTTTGAATGACAAATATATTTAAATGCAGATAGATATGTGTAGAAAAAAAGAAGACCGAAGATACAAGCACGTTTCGACGAATAAAATCTAACAGAAATTGATTTATATTAGTTCTGCACTATATTGGAACGACGTGAGTCTTCCCGGAGATATAATATTACGGTGATATGATTAAGAAAGAAATGGATGCTTACAAATCACCGTCAGATTGGCCGTCTGATAAGTGGTGGCGAAGGATGGCGCCTCGGTGGAGACCTCGCATTTATATTGACCGGAGCTCTCCAGGACGATGTCCTTCAATTTTATCCATTTCTGCTCGTTGTTCGCTTGTGTCTGCGGACAGAAAGAATACGGCAAGTTCGTATTTGCTTTGCTAATGGAGGACTTTTGTATCGGGACGTGATGTTGTCGTGTAGCGACGGATCTAGACTCGGACCCCACTCGGAAGTTAGGGCTTTACTTACGCGATTGTGCACGTGTACTTCGTGCGCACCCGATATTACATCGAGACAATCAACGCTCGATTGTATTGGGCGAGGTAATGGAATTTCCGAAGATAACAAGGAATTCAATTTTTCGAGTCGAGAATGGTTACAATAGCCTTTGAGATACGCATCTTCAAAAATTCAACATCAAGATTGTAGTTATAAAACGACAAATTATCTGATGCCAGATACAAATACACGGAAAGAACGATTCTGCTGAGGGATTTAAAATTTTGCTGGATACAGATCTGGAAATAATTTTGTTGGGCCATCAAAATAATTTTGTTAGAATTTTAAAAATAATGAGTAATGCTGCAAAAGATTTTGATATTCTAGCAACTAATTTGAGCATTCTACATAATTATTTTGATAGTTCAACAAAATTACTTTTCTGATCTGTATCCAGCTAAAATTTTAGAAAAATCTTGTTTTTAAAAAAATCTGTTCGTATTATCAAAGTAAATTATTAAGAGTTTTTATAGTAATAATTCCTTTGTTTTATTTTAGAAATATTAATGTTAATTTACTAATTAATTCATAATTAAGATTACTGTTTTATCAATCTTGCTGCATTATTAAAAAGAAATCTTAAAAAAAACGTTCATGTTATGAAAAATATGTTAATTATTAAGAAATTCAATAAAAATTTGAAGTACATATGAGATAGAGTAAAATGACATTTTCATCTTTTTAATATTATAATTTTTAAAAATGTTAAAATACTATTATTATCAAAATAATTATATTATATTCTTTAGATAATTATTTTATTTTATTTATATCGAAATAAAATTATAATACCATTAAAATTTAAGATTATTGAAGCTTATTAAATAATCTTTTTAAGAAGATTATACATTGTTATATATTGCTTATATATAACACAACATGATTGCTAATCAAAATATATTAATTTTACTTTGGTACTAATTTTTTTCTGTGCGAGTGTACATGGCTACCTCCTACCATTATCTAAACAGTCGTGCATTTTGCAGCCGACTCTTGACAAGGTTAATTAGACTCTACCTACCGTATGTCCCTATCTGTCACGTTAGTCACTGTTCCGCTATCGTGCCCGACATTGTCTTCGCAGGTCATGCAACGGCCGTTCTCCACGTGCGACTTCATTGATAGTGGGAGGCGGAAGGCGCGGGGACGTTTGCGGCTTATCGATAATTCATGGCCCGTTACCACGGCTCGAGACACGGTCTCTCACATTAGGTTCGATTAGGTACATCCGCGGTCTAATTAGCTCTCCGCGATATGCGACGACGAGGTAGGCGCGACGACGCGGGAAGCCCCCTTTCCTGTCCTGTCATTCGATGTCTATAGGAAATCGAGTGTTCGTATCGATCGTCGAATGCTAACTCGATCGCCGGAAATGCCATGCACTTCGACATACCGATACTAGCCGCCGATTAGCGACGTGGTCGATCATTCGACGTCGATCCGCGTCTGTTGAATTATGGATATTTGATTCCGCGGTGTGTGCAGGACCGAGAATATAATTAATTTTTAATTCTAAAATTTCCGTCCAATATCCTCGTGGCGAGCTTAAATTCGATCGGCGGCATAGTAATTACGTTATTCAAATTTGATTATAATAATTGAGGATTAAATCTAATTAAAATGAAATTCTCCGAATTGTAAATCAACTTTTAATTCCGAGCAGTGTTTTTTGGAGAAATTAGTAATGAAATAAATAACGGCGTATTACGCAATGCCGTATATTTTTTTATTCTATGTACATCGGGTACGTTCGATTGTGTGTATCGCGATTTTAAATCTCAAATCGAGGTTATAGCTCGAAATGATTCTCGCGTGGAGGAAAGCGGATTATCGGCCGCTTTTAATATCGTCGTCGAGACCGTGCGAAACGGCGCCGCACCTAGCTCGCTGCTGCGCGGTCCGATAAAAGCCGTCTCTTTCGTAATTTCCGGTTACATTAACGGCATCTCCGGCGGTCGCCTCCGTCGATCTTCTGATATTCTGATAATCCACGCGATCTTAGACGCCGAGGAAAATTGCCGTTGGTAGTGACAGGCAGTCTCCACCCTCGATCGACGGTCCGGATGGCTCGCGGTGACGGCTAATTAAAGTGAATTAGGAATTTCAACCTGTTCACCATGTTACGGAGACTCTTTGATCAGTTTAATATATCTGTGCAATATAAAACTGTGTAATATATCATATTTCTTCATTCTTAAAAATAAATCTTTTAATCTATAGCCCCTGACTATATTATTAGATGCATGGATTTTTTGATAGAATCATCTTAATTGGCCGAGAATGACAACTATTTTTATTTTTACCTATCTAAAGTAGGTTTTCTGTTTTCTCAACACGGAAAAAACGATTTTGCTGAGGGATCTAAAATTTTGCTGAATACAGATCAGAAAATAATTTTGTTAAATCATCGAAATAATTTTGTTGGAACTTTAAAAATAATTAGCAATGCACCAAAAAATTTTGACATTCTAGTAATTGGTTTCTACATAATTATTTTGATAATTCAACAAAATTCCTTTTCTGATTTGTATCCAGCTAATTTTAAATCTTTCAACAAAATTGTTCTTTTCGTAAATATAAAAACACATAATTTTGATAGTACTTACCAAATATTTTATTTATTTGTAACATTAAAAGAAAAGGAAATAAAATTCACGGAAAGAATAATTGTGTTAAAGTATTAAATAAATTTAGTTATAGATACAGATTTGAAAATAATTTTGTTGAACTATCAAAATTATTATGTAGGACACTCAAGCATAATGAGCAATGCCGCAAAAAAGTTTGATATTCTAGCAGTTTCAGCATACATAATAATTTTGATAGTTCAACAAAATTATTTTCAGATCTGTATCTAGCTAAATTTTCAGATACTTTAGCAAAATCGTTTTTTCTGTATATTTTTTAAACATTCCGTTAAATTATCATTGGTAGCTATTAAAGCTTTGATTTTAATAACAATATTATGTATGTGTAAAGTTTAGCAAATAAACAAATAAAATGAAAATTTTTTATAGAAACAGCAAATCCATGTATCCACTTTCCTTACAATCGTTTCTACAATTGTTAACAGGTTCATATTTTTTTCGTAGATATTGTAAGTGACAATTACAATAAATGCATCCTTTTATAAACAATTCATTACATATTTTAATTGATTATACAACAATTACAGATGGGTCATAACATAATATAAATCTGATCCTTGAAAATCAATAAGTTGTAAAAAATTTGATGCTGATGATTTGATCTAATAATATGGCCAGGAACTGTATATTTTTATCGCAATTGCCTTCGAAATTATTACGACACTTTTTTTCATGGATAATTTCTAATAGTAGCGGTATATATTAAAATGTCAATAATGTTTGTTTAATATTCAACATAAAATATTAAAACATGATTTAATTATATACAATTTATTGTTCTATTATGCAACTCATTAGTTTTTAACCGTGCAATTATATACAGTTTGGAGAAGATTGTCCGGAGCTCTCAATTGCCATCTTTTGCAACCTGTTTTTTGAAAGTATACTTACACAAGCAAGTATAAGTCGTTGCTTAATTTCATCCGCAAACTTCCCGGTTTGTATTTACGAGAGGCGCCTAACACAGGCAAAAGTTTCAAAATTGCATAACCCGATGACACGACAGGATAGATTTACGCTCGTAAACCGTCGTGGAAGGAACGTATTACGGCCACGGGGAATCGGGAGGAAGGAACGCTTCCGCGGGATGACGTTGACATTTATCGCTTTTAATTCCAAGTTATTAAACTGTTGGTTGCGTATGAACACATTCGAAGAAAATTGTGTCGGTCGTAAACCGACGATGCTTTATCTAATGATGAGAAATATCCAAAGTTCCTGGATTGTCTGCGCGAAAGTAACTCATGAAAGATTCAGACATCTCTTCAATAAAATAAACAGAAATTCTCATGTCTGAAGCAATATGACCTATTCTTAATGTAAATCCCTCCTCGATTCTCTTCTGTTCCGAGAAAGAATTGCGAAGATAAAATCCTGTCGGATAAAAGCGCAGCGCGATTGTACACGCGACGTTGTAATGACGATGACTTGGTTGAAATACTTCGGCATTACAAGCGTAAGATGTAATGTCTCAAAATGCGCGACGAAGCCGTATTTCGGGGAGAACAGCGGAGCGGCAAGCGCGATGACTCGCGTCTTTTGGCGCTGCAGGTCGCGTAGAAGAGCAGAAAAAAAAAAATAAAAATAATGAGACCGACGGGGACTGGCGTAATTTCCTCGAGGTAATAAACTAAAAGCATCTTTCCCCGGATGCGTGCCTTTCCACCGAATCTGCCCATCGTCTGTACCAGCTCGGCTCGACTCGACTCGACTCACCTAGCTATAGCTTGATTCACCTCTCGGCTCGGCACGACGTCAGTCTCTCTCTCTCTCTCTCTCTCTCTCTCTCTGTTCAGGAACAAAATTACTTTTACCGGCGGATAGAAGCTTGAAATAATTCGAGGGGCGAGCGAGGAAGCGAAGTCGGAGAACTTAGGCAAATTCGCTCTGAGTCCTTCTTGACTTTGTCCTTTAAGTTTCGAAATTGTACACCGCTCGCGTATTAAGAGAAGAGGAACGGGCTGAGGGATGAAACTGCGTCAGTCCAGATCCCCCTCGAAATAGGATACGAGGAGACGAGGAGTCGTCTTGAAGTTTTCGAGTCCCTTGATGACACCGCGCTGTAAAATTAATCACGCGAAGAACGAGATTTATAATGTGCTTTGTGAATGACGAAAGTATTATCCGTGTTAACCAGCCGGTCCGTATTACGACGTCCTCTCTTTTTTTGTCCACGATCATCGATTAATCAATAATCTAAGATCAATAATCTAATCAATAATCTAAGAGGCTTCTGCCTCGGGAAACGCGATTAAGGGAGCTTTCTAAAATAAACTAGCCGTATCCAAGATATTCTCGTGAATTATTTTAGCCAGGACTTTCGTTATTAGCCACTTTTCTTGGATCAAATTTTCCCAGACGCCGACGAGGACATTCTAAGGCATTCTTAGCCTTCGGAAACGAGGTGCTTCCTCGACTTTGACGTCGTCTTCATTCTTCGCGTCGCGCTCCCTTTGCCGGAAGTCCACACAGCCGAAGTTGTTGCTCTCGAAAGACGAAGAGAAAGAGTTGTAAGGGAGAGATTCGCGATGCCTCGTTATCGATGTTGTCAGTATCTTCTCCTTCCCTCCCTCTTTCCCCCTTTCACTGTTGTGCGCTTCTTAGTGCGACACAATCCGCTGTTTCATCAATTGAATCTTGCAACTTCGTCTACTTACTTTTGTCGCGACCCTGAAGGGCTCCAATCTTCCCGAGAGATAGACGGAAATTATACAAAAGGTCGCGCAACAATCAGCCTCTCCTCGGAAGTGCGCAAGGAGAAAAACGTAGGCAGGGGGAAGAGGTGGTCGGTTGGTTTTAGACGCGAAAGTTTTCGAATTCCGGATAACGAGATGTTGATTCGCAACTTCTTACCGCGGCTGCAAGTATAATACCTGGAAAGGAGGGAAGAGGGAGGGCAAACCTTACTCGACTCGGCTGCAACGTCCTCGCTAATCTACGTCGCCGAATGGAATCTCAGTTCGCTCGACACAGGAAAGATGCTCTTAGGTACTTTCCGGAAAACGCAAGCGCCATAGTAATTTGTCTTTCGGCTGCACGAGACGTTATTAAAGCGGAAGTAGTCGCAATTGCGGATGTGCGACGAGCGAAATTGTCTTCTTGTTATTATTCTGGTGCTTCCGATTCTATTTTAGTATTTGTAATATTATTTGTAGTATTATTTTTTATAATTTCTTATCAGTCGCAAACACCGACGAAAGAACGAGATTCTTTGATCATCTATCATTTTTTTCCTGCAAATTTTCTTAAAAATGGTCGTATTTAATATTAAATTATATAAAATAATAAATTATAAATAGATTGATAATAATATTATTAATATAATAGATGATTATTTAACAAGCGTTATCTTAAGGATGTATTATATAATACATATTTTCAAAACAATGAAAAAATTACAAATTATTTTAGATTTAAAAATAATACGAAAAATTTAGCGGTTTAGAAACTGAATCAAAAATTATTTCAATACAAAGTGCTTTAATATAAATATATTTAAGAAATAATGACAAAAATTCAATCTTTTTATATAAGTACTTTAAGTATCCAAAATGATTTATGTAACGTTTCATTGAGATTAGTTGCTCTGTAAATAAGTAAAATTTACCTACTTATTTACAGAACAACCGATTTCTGCATGGCAATTAGACTTTGCATAAATTATCTTGAACACTTAAAATACTTATACAAAAAAAAATTGTGATATATTTGTCATTGTCTTTTAAAATAATCTAATTTTCAATAATAAATAAAATACATAAATTATATAAATGTGTTCTTAAATAAAAATATAATGTTATGTATATAGTATAGTTTATTTATTAAAGCATAAATATTATATAATATATATTTTCAATTTCAGTTTATTATGCAGAGACTGTATGACGGGATATATCCTTAAAAGTATAGAAAATACGTATTTATCTCTTTGAGAGAGAGAGAGAGAGAGAGAGAGAGAGAAAGAGAACAAAAATATATATACATTTCTTTTTTTCTTTCTCTTTCTCTCTATTTTCCTTGTATTTTTCGGCGGTTCTGGATCGTCGAATCAAACGATTTTCATTATGTTTCAAATTACTGACATTTTTCTCAAATACCTACAGATATTGCCTTTTAAGTATAAACGGTTTCCAATTGGAAACCGATCTCAATTAAAAATTACGAGTTAATTAATTAAATAATTATGCAAATATTCGTTTACGATATTCAGTTACTACTTTTATCTTCGACAGAGCAATCTCTCCCTCTCAGGAAGAATGAATTAGTGACTATAATACCGTAACACCGTTGTACCCTCGTCCTCGGCATGGGATAATTACATTTATTTGATCGTAAACTCGAATTCCTTCTCTCCGCGGTTTCAATGTCCGCGCATATACACAACCGACTTTATATTCAATTCTTTTTATTGCCATTGTCAATGTGTCTTCCGCCGGCATTAATGCGGGGAATACCCGTTCCCTCTCAGTGCGGCTTTTTAAAACATACTTATGGAACTGTACCGTCTTATGGAGAACCTCCGAGATCGCCAAGTTACATGGCGCGTTAACTTTGAATAACCCATAAACCGCCATATCTCTCTCTCTCTCTCTCTTTCTCTCTCTCTCTCTCTCCGAATCTTTATTCCTCGATGAGTTTCCAGGGATAAAAGCCGCGCACGAACGAACGTCACGACAACGGCCGTTAAATTCTCACGGCTAGCAATGACGTTTAATCGTCGTGTAAGACTACGATAGACGGACGTTAAACGCACGAGTGCGCTCGCAATTGTTGCAATTATTCGAGCGGACTGTCGACCGCTCGGATTAAATACCCGGGATTCGAGTCGCCTGAATCGACGATTCACAGTCGCGGAACACAGCAGACTGCAAAAATGTGAAAAGGGGAACAAGTACGTTCTTTCATTCCAAACTATATCGCGTGCGTTAAGCTCCGTATTCATTTTTACAATTAGATACGACTGTTTTTGAGAAAATTACAGAAAATTCACGGTGAGGATGATGAACGAAGAATCTCATCCCCCGATCGTCTCCGCATTCGCGACTAATAAAAAAATTGTGAAGGATAATGCACCGTGAAATTCGCATCCGTGCGCCTCTCGCGCGTCGCGCGTCCCACCACGAAGATATTCATCTTCCCCATTCACTTTCATCTTCGTTGAATTAACCTTCCCGCGGAATCCATTAAGCGCATCCAAAACGACGTCCATGAACTCGTCGCTTAATGGACGGATACGGACGTGTAATGGATGTTGTTGGTTCTACTCTCGGTGAGGATGAGAGAAAGAAGAAGAAGAAAGAGCGACGGAGAGAGAGAGAGGGGCGATGCGCGGCCCTTTTGCATCCCTCCTCGCGAAGCAGAAAAATAGGGCGGATGAAGGCTCCCGTGCGCCTTAGAAATAATCTCGCGCACTTCTCCCGGGCGACGTTAAAACAGGATAAAAATCTGACGTATCATCGCTCAAGTCGAGGCAATGTAATTTTTCGTCTCTCGTTAATGCAACGTTTCGCTTTTCGCTCTTATATAATCGCGATTATCGTTAATACCGTCAATTTCACGATCGTCCAATTAGTGAGTGACGATCGTAGAAGTAGCAACATGCCACAATACACTATCGCGTTGATTATCCCGCAACGCGGGATATGCAGAGATTTGTAAATAATATAGGTCGCTCGCGACGGCGTTGTTAGGTTTTACTGCCCCTCGAGAGAAGCGCGGCGATTTATGGGGCGGAAGATCGCGGCTCGCGGCAGATTAGTCAGATTGTTTGGAAATTTTCATTGATTTCCTGCCAACTGGGGTGGAAGAGGAGGCTAGATAGGAAGAGACCATCACCGTCACCGGGTACCTTGGCGCGAGCTTTCGAATCGTTTCCTGCCCACGTACCGGCTGCTCGGGAAGTCGCTCTATTTACGGGCCGTCTTAAGTCGCACGCGAAGCACATGCAAATGCCGTGCGATAAAAGAACAAACGACGCAGCCTGGTTTCCTAGGACGGCGAACTCGAAGAAACACGGCGGCGCCGTGTCAACATCGCCCCTCGTTGCCCGTTGATTTATATTTCTCACTTAGGGTTACTACGTAGCAACGAGAGGATCCTTTGTCGGAAAATTTTGGCGGTTATTAAGTTTTAAAGTCAATTCGACAGAAATTTTTACTCGAGAGAATTATCTCTGTCATTTCTTGACTCATTTCTCACTTTATGTAACATTGCTTAAGTTGCAGCTAATTAAATTAAAGCTGATTTTGGATTAGGTAAATGAGCGATCAACCGAACGTTGTTATAAAACAAGTTGCTGGCGACGTGATTATTTTATCACGTTTGTGAAATTTGCAATGCCAAGATTTTAACGAATTAAAAATATCGTCTCGTGAAGACGCGGGGAATGAAACAGGTTTCATTTTATTTGTAGTATGACGAATGTTACACGGAAAGAATGATTTTGCTGAGGGATCTAAAATTTTGCTGAATACAGATCTGAAAATAATTTTGTTGGACCATCAAAATAATTTTGTTGAAACTTTAAAAACAATGAGCATTGCTACAAAAAAAGTTGACATTCTAGTTTGAGCGTTCTACATATTTATTTTGCATTTCCATGAGCAGGAGTTTAAAAATTCACAAATTATAATTGGACACCAAAATCCGCTGCAGTATTTACTGCAAGACCGACATTCGGATATTTGTATTTGTCTTTCGGATATTTGTATTTGATAATTATTTTGACAGTTTTATAGTTCAACAAAATTACTTTTCTGATCTGTATTTAGCTAAAATTTTAGATTTCAGCAAAATTACTTTCCTGATCTGTATTTAGCTAAAATTTTAGATTTCAGCAAAATTACTTTTCTGGTCTGTATTTAGCTAAAATTTTAGATTTCAGCAAAACCGTATTCTTCCCGTATGCCGTATTTTTATTATATTAGCGCATGCTTGCACTATCGCTATTTTAATGCGCTCGAACATACGCGAGCCTGAAAATCCGCATCGCGGTTAAATGACATATTTCTCTCTCTTTCTTCTGTACTTTCTCGGTGAATGGCCGCGACAGTATCTCGATATGTGACACGGTCGAGAGAACGGTAATGCGGAACAGCAGCTGCATACAAATGGGGAATTTCGAGGGCAGGAATGCGTTACAGCTTAAAACGGCTTTCCATTCCATTAGATGAATCGCGCGGATAATTAATGTAGTTACGGTCACCCATGATATTCAATCCGCGGAAACCATAAAGCCGCGGCCGTTTAATGTTGTCCAAGGATGCTGAGTGCGTGTGCGTTAGAACGATAGCCGCCATTGATGCGCACAGATAGTCTCGGCGTTGATCCTTTATCGATCCTTCCATATGCCGCGTGCGTTTAATTTTTTTTTTTTATAAAATTATATACAAAGTTGGTGTCATGCCGATCTGTAGGAAGAAGGTTTCTCTGAAGCACGAGACAACATGAGGAATGATTGAATTCAAAGGTATAGAAGAAAATCAAAGTTTGATCCCTTAAGTTTCTTTTTTTGACAGACCAATTTTAGTTGTGAAATTACTGAAGATCTCAGGAATTAATCATCGATTAAGTCTTTTTTTTGGCAAACATAAAGACTTGAATCTTAAATCTTAAATCTCGGATTAAACGACGATCGGATGGTAAGCGTCGTTTCCGCGCCGCCATTATCCGGCCATTCTCCCGCATCGAGAGATATATCTCGCAAGGGCCAAGTTCTGCCGGAATATCAAAAATTGGAGTGCTCCCGCGGGGTGGAAGCTAAATCATTTAAATTTCTGCGCAAACGGCCGCGCGCACATGCGGGCGGAACTCACGCTCTTCTAGCGGAGGAAAGTTTAAAAAATGACGGAGGGGAGGGGACAGGGGAAGAGAAGGAGAAAAGAGAAAAAAAGAAGTGCGAGGAAAGGGTATTATCCAGCTAGCGAATCGCTCGAAAGTTTCGCGTAGAGGGTGATCTCGCTCCGGAACTATCCTCAAACTATCGTCAAACTATCGTTGCTACTGACCTTGTTTTCGAGCCGCGCCGAGTGTACGACGTGCCGAAAATCTTGCGGAAGTTGGCCGTCTCGCGAATGTGTGCGTTCGACATAAGAATCTCCATTTTAATAGTTCTGTTTGCTTATTGCTACGCCGATGCGACGGTACTTAGTTTCACCGATTTGCTGCATTGAGCGAAAATGTCTGCGATTTTTAACATTACAAAATCTCACTAAAAATGATTATGAAAAATGAAATAATATAATATATTTTTTATTTATCCCACATTGTATATAAGATTTAATTATATTTGTTATACAATTAAAAAACGCTTACTATTTTTTTCTTTATAATTATATATAAAATACAATTGTATCCTATTTTTCAGGATTTTTTTGTAGAATTGTATGTAAAATATAATAAAATTATATTCCATTTTCATTTTTGGTGGGATTTTAATATTATAAAGTATAATTATTTTTATAATTAATATTCATATTCTTCTGACTTGCATTCAAATAATTTCTAATTTTATCGACGCTACATTTAAAATTTTAATAAAACTTCACCATTTTAATATTTGCAGAAATATACATAGTATAATACTTGCGGTTTTCGTTATTTTGTTTTTACGCTTTAGATCATTACAATGATATCAGCGATCGGCAAGTTTATAAAATTTAAAATCGTCGTTAGCTAAGCCGGAAAATGTTTGTACGCGATATCGAGAATGTCCTCGAAGAGGATTTACATTTTTATTTCCCGATTCTACAAGCTCGTTTTTGTTGATGGGGATTACCGTCGATCGACGATAGCACGTGTAGCGAAAATTAACAAAAAATTGCGCGCCGACAACGAACGCTTCCGGGAATTCCACGTCTTCTCTTTTTTAATTTTGATTTCGTGCGTTTACGATTATATGAATGTGAATATTTCATAAATGTTTAATTGGCTCGTTTATTTTAAAAGCGATGTAGGTTAAATTTTTTTAAATCATGAATTTCAGCGAAATACAGGCATAATCTGTACGGAATACACGGATTTTAGCAGTATTTAAAAAAAAATTCCAATCTTATGCTCTTAAAAAATAATAAGTAGCGTGTAAATTCAATAAATAATTAATAAAATGTAATTCAGCAAAACGTTCTCGCGCACATTTGGCAAAATTTTCCAAAATGATTATATGCCATTTTTAAGACAAACAACGCAATTCAATCGTACTCGAGATATAAAAACAGTTGTCGTATCCGCCAGGACGTGTTTTTGCTATTTGCGAAGACTGACCTCGCGTATGTCTGTTACATCTCGCAAATAGTATCCTACCGTCCTACGTGATGTTCCGACTCATGGACGAGAGGAGAGGCCGGTGAATCGGGAACGTCATTTGTAGAATATTGGAGTACAATCTGGTGGATTGCATTCTTCGAAACATTCGATCCTCAATGGCGAAGAGACCAGAAATACGAAAGCGAGAGAGAGAGAATCGAAGACCAATGGAGATCTCGAAAGAAGATAACGTACCGTAGCAGGCGAAACAGGCTCTGAACCTACTCGCGTTTCTACCGATATCGCATTTGCTATCAGAAATATTTCTTTTCGTCGAGAGAGTGAGACGAGAAAAATAGACAAAAATATTAATTTGATTTGTTACGCTACGCAAATGTTGCACTCGTGTTTAGTTCTTTCCTAATAATTCTTTTTTATCTCTTGCTATTAATCAAAGACTGCTATTTTTGATAAATCTCTCATATCTGCTTTCAAACTTGATACATTAGATAATTTTTATTCGCATTTAATAATTTTACAGAGCTCTTCCTCCCGCGAATTTTTGTGAGCATGGTATCTCGAAAACGGAGTGTTAACGAAGTTTGACGCATTTTGACGCATGCCGTTACAAACAAGCAGATAAATCAAAAGTGCTCTATTGAAGTAAAACATAATTCCGCGCGTACGCAAGAAATATCCGGGCGTTATAGCATCGATACGCTTCATTCAATATCTTTCCGCAATATCTTTTCTGACTCTAGAGATCTCGTTCTCAATGGGAAATGCCGACAGGCGAATTCACATCAGTATATCGAGAATTCTAGAGAAAATAACGTAGATTCATCCGTCTGTCTCGCTAATATCGACAGAAGGATGCAGCCAATGCATCAGGATTCTGTCGAGGATACACGCGCGCTTAATCATTGTTGATAGAAGTTACCGTAATTATACAACGGTGATTGAATTGTACATTACGCGTGCGAATTAATCTACAACTCTCGATACATCTCTAATATAATCTCTATTGAAACTCTTTGGAGCATAAATTAAACCGATAATCGTCATCGTTTATCCCAGCAAACACAATGTTACATGTAACATAAATTACAATTAACATATACGTTACATGTAATATTGTGTTTGCTGGGATGTGAGAGAAATATTTTAAAGATTGCTCTCGTTTTTAGAGATTCCATTGAATATAAATAGTCTTCCGGAATTTCTATTTACGAGGATCATTTAATAATTAAAGATACAAATGTGGAGGCAGTTGATGAGAGGATTATGATACTTTCAGAACAGTAAGGTGGTATCCCCATGATGACTTTTGATCAATTGTTTGAGTAAAATTGTTTTATTTATAATCTCAAAATCTCAAATTACGACGGCGAGTCCTCTTGAGATTTGTGAATTAGTTGAACAACTAACTTGGCCCCATCGGATTTCTTGTTTAGTCCACTCAAGGAAAAGCTACGTGGTAAGAAATTTAATGGCAATGACGGCGTCAAAAAAAATGTGCTGAATTGGCTCCGACAAGACAAAGATTTCTTGGCAGCAGGTATAAATAAATTAATTAAAAGATGGGACAAGTGTATTAATGTTGCTGGAGATTATGTTGAAAAATAAAAAAAATGTCAAGTCGATTAAATAAACTGTTTCCCTCCAGAGCAATTTGTGTCTTTAATTATTGAATGACCCTCGTATAATTGAGTCTTTATTTTAATTATGTAATTTTACAACTCTGCAAATTTTCATTTCAAATTCTCAACAATTCTCGTAAGTTTTACAAGTAGTAAAGATCGCGTTATAATCAGACTATACGGAACGTAAGTAGAAACGGTCAGAAACAAACAACTAAAATGCATTCCACTTGGCTCGCAACGCTTGCGAGCATCATTTGTCATTGTTTAACATTTAATAAATAACAAAGAAATGATTCCAAGAACATTGCGATCGTTAAGTGGAGCGCAGTAAGTAGAAATGACTATGCTATGATCAGACCGAGCATAAAATTGATACTGATAATAAACGTACTTGAAAATGCTTGCGTTCTTACATTTTATTTAACATCTAATTTATTAATAATAAATTTAATATCTAATTTAATAAAAAATGATATGTTATTTTTTTCATACACTTGCTATTATCAGCCGCTTCTAACTCGATATTATCAGCGTCATATGAAAGTCCATTCAACAAACTGCAGTCTCACTTCTCTTTAATGAATTCTAAATAAAGACATCATACTTGACAGCTTGTTTCTAAAAATGACGAATTTATAGCAACGCGAGTTCCATTTAATTCGATCTGATGCAATCTCAAGTCATAGTTTAATTGTGAATCAATAAATTTACTGTGCCTCAATATCTTGAAATAGCCAACATCATCCTGCAAATTAAAAATAAGAGAAAGAAAATATCTCATATCGGGAACAAATCGAAACAAAAATGTATTGAAAAATATTTCCAAGATATAGTTCTTTTCTTCTGATATCAATCTTTCTCTCTCTTTCTCTTTTTCCGCCTTCCCTCTTCTTTATATGTACAGATCTAAGATGTTCCTTTCATTCTGATCGCTTTCACATCAAGTTTCTTGAAGACGACGTTGGTTTCCTCGTTTCTGTATATCGATGTATAATCCCTTTCATCGATGTGTGACCGATCCGACTCGATTATATCCGAGGCGGCTGTCGTCAACGTAATACGAAGAACTATTGATCGAAAACTTCTCGATAGCTCGCTTTCCTTTTATTGACCTCGGAAAGAGATCCCGACGATAGCTTGCACTGTAAAACTTGCGGGGAAAGATGAAGCATCACGGCAACGATGGCGGCGACGGCGGGATGAACTCGCGCCTCGTTTGTACCAGCGCAAGAACGCGGTCTGGATACGCTGCCCGGCACGTTTTGCCGAGCGGCCAGCCAGCCAGCCAGCAAGCCCTGGGAAGATGAATTACATCGGGACGTGATGGTGCCGTCTGCTCACGGTCGCGCCGCTGATCGGAATGGCGGAAACTTGTGTACGGATCCCAACACGTCGTCAGCACTGCTCGACTCTTTTCCCCTTTCGTTCGTCTTATCGAAGCCTCGCGTGCTCTCGAGCTTTTCGTGTCTCGATGCTGGAGTTGGGGCGAAGGGAGCGCGAGGGCAGGACGGGGGGGGGGGAGGTGGCAAAGGGAGAAGATTGATTGCGTCGAATTCCGCGTACAGTCGGCGAAAGAAATCGACGGACGCGGTGCCGAGTCTCCGTGCAGCGTTTTAAGGAATCTCGCTTACCTCGCGGAACGACGAAGAGGGAGATTGTTTCCGACCTCGAAACGCGTGAATGAGGATGAAGCTTCGCTAGATTGACGACAGCGTATCTTCACTTGTTCCACTGCCGATGATACCAAGCGAGAGAACTCTCTGCGAGAGTGCTCCGATAATCGAGAAGGAAAAAGAGGCGGAAGAATCGATCTATGATAATCTTCCGCGGTTATTAAGGTTTCTCGTTATATTCTTTACTTTACTATCGATTTATCATCATATTTTCACCACATTCTTTTTTAAAAAGTCTCTATATAGCATACATTATGAAATGTACAATATTTTAATCCTACGTACCTCTACATCAGATTGTGTGCTAGATTAAATATTAACCCTTAAACTCCACCTCCATGAGACCCCAGCAAAAATTTGAGCGCACTTTTAAATAAGAAAAAATCTCTTAATTCTCAATTTTTTTTTATATATTATAATAAAAAATTCAGCTTCGAAAAATAAGATTATTGATTCAGTTTTGAAGAGTATCTATGATTTTTTTCAAGAAAAAATGAATAGAGTAATTTCTAAAAGTTTTTAAAAGAAGCTGGTGGGTCCAGTTGACCCCCAATGGGGTTTATGTTACGGAGATGAAGTGTGAGGGATAAGGGTTAATTAATAGAATATTAATTAAATATTAAATATTAATTAAAAATAGAACTTAATATATACAAAGAAATTCAACGAGCAGACGTAAATTAAAAGACGCACCTCGACTTTCACGCCGGGCCGGGGGAATATCTGAGTCGTCTGCTGGCTGTCCGGCAGATATCGGAAGAACTCGTGATCATCCTTGTACCATTTAACCGAGTAGAGGTTGCTCCCACCCAGTATTCGCCACTCGCACCTCAAATCGATCGTAGAATCCACCTCGGCTTCTTTCGGCATCGTGAACTCCACTTTGATATCGCTGCTCGCTGAAACACAATTATATTCTCTTGCAGCATCCGCTGTATGCGAAATCATTGATCTCGATCGAGAGAAAAGTCTGAATAATGTGAAATTTAATTCGATATCATGATAAATGATATATTATAATGTGACAAATTTTACGCGCGTGTCAATACTTTGTAAAGCAAATCAGCCCTAACGAATCTTGCAAATTTTTTGTTTTCGGACTCTTCTTTCTCTCGATTAGCGATTTCCGCTCTAATATATAAATTACATAATTGGAAACAACGAGCAATTCAGCTTTCACGAATCGTGTTCCTAAGCTCGTTATAATTCTTGATCACGAATAAGGCTGCCAGTTTCGCAACTCTTGCGCCATTTTCGAGATTCCATTTCGTTAATCCACGCGGACGCGCGCGCGGAGTGGACAAAGTTTAGAATCCGCAGTCGCTTCGCAATTACCGCCCGCGTCTGTCAGCCGAGGGCAGACATGGTAAAAGGGTGGCGTGTGTTAAGCGCGAGAATAAATACGCGGTTACTGGAAAGGCCAGGCGAAATCGAGGTAAGCGCCGCTGTGAGTTTCGTGCACGATGCGGAAGTTCCCTCTGAAACTCGAAACAAATGCACTTCGCTGTGCATACATAGATAGTAAAACTTGCATAAAGTTATTGCGATATTGCAGAATAACCGATTTTCCCGGCTGGATTGAAACTTTAAAGTTTAATCGAAAGGTGAGAAGAGTGCAATAATTACAGTGCCTGTAGTGAAAAACGTATTAACGAATAATTAATGTAACACGCGGAGGAGAGAAGAGAAGAGCACGTGTAACGTGTTCAAAATTTACGAGATATTTACCTCCCCAGGTTGTAATTATCCCGTCTGATAGCGAATGATTAATTTTTAAATCGCGTTATTTGAGAGAACTCTGTACGAATATAATCACGTCATTCTCTTATTTCATTCATATTGTAATAATCACGTCATCGTTACCAGCGATCATTATCGACAATTTGATCCAAATCGCTTGTGAATTATAATGAACTGTATCGTAGCGCTACAGCGAATTTGTTCGACCGTACGGAAATGTCAATCGTGCGATGTAAATTTACCTCCCCGACCGGTTGGACCTGGCAACAATCGTGTGTACTTAATTCGGCCGGATGGCTCATAATACATGTATCGAGTTAATTTGGAGAACCGAGCAGAGTCGTCGGCCGCGCATGGGAGAGGCGCGACGACCACGAGGCGTGTTGGGTTTAAGTGCGGCGATCGTTGTCGTTAAAGGTCTATCGAGCGGAATGCCGAGAGATCTCGCTTGCTCTTCGCATTTGCTCTTCCGGCTGGTACCCGCAATTTACAGTCGCGCGTGTTAAGATTTAATGACGCGCGAATTTCGACTTGCGGATTAAGATCTGAAAGAAGCCGGCTCGCGTGAATCTTTCACATTTCATGCCGCGTCCGCGAGATCTCGACAAAAAATAGATCTTAATATGTCAATATGTGACTTCAGGCGATTGGTGGAGTTATGTGTACAAATATTCTGACGATATTTTTCGCGATTAATTAATTATTTAATTATATATTTGTTGAGAAAGCTTTGGATTAACATGTCTCGTAAGGACCATGAAGTTTTAGTCAGGAAAAGCTCATCTCGAGTTCGATAGCTGACGTATATGTATACAAACTTGCAATATACGAAACAGTATACCAACGGGAATTGACCTAACTGTCGCTGTCAGTCGCAGCTGCTTCCGGTTTGCGTTTCGCGACGCGTTTTCGAACGCATCACCGTTTTCCATCTTCCTCTTTGATATCTCTCATCCATGCGTCGTCAATTCCCGTTACAAGTCCGAGTCGTTAACTTGCCAATGGAGTTTGACGTCTCATAGCTGCATCGCGAGCGTTTCCGTGCCATTTATCAACGGCACCTGGCGTATTGAAAACTGTTTCGCCGTAACGGGAACGGAACGGCAAGAAGGAAGGCGCCGAGATGTACGGCGCCATCGATTTTAGTTGCGATACGTTTCAATCAAGAAGAATTTTAATCGCGCACAATGCACGCGTGATCGTTTCGTTACTGAAATGAAAACTTTGGCGATTAAATCTAAATTACTTTAATCTAAATTACTTTGTAATCTAAATTGCTTTGTAACTTAGATTACTGGTTCTACTGGTGATTATTGGTTCGATCTCTCCCGAAGCAAAATTTGATTTAATCTCTCAAATTTCCCAACTATTTTTATTTCAAATTTTCAATTATATTTAATTAATAAGTACATGGAAAGAACGGTTTTCCCGAAGGATTTAAAATTTTGCTGAATCCAAATCTGAAAATAATTGGAAACCTTGAAAATAATGAGCAATGTTGCAAAAAATTTTGATATTCGAGCAACTTGAGTTTAAACGTTTTACATAATTGTTTTGATAGTTCAACGAAATTATTTTTCTGACCTGTATCCAGCTAAAATCTTAAATCTTTTAGAAACCATTCTTTTCGTGTAAATATTTTGTTTTATTTATATTAAATAAATATTTCTTGTTCTTCATAAAAGCCAAAAGAAGACTCATCAATAATCTTGAACATTAACTTAAACTATACGGAAAGTTTTGTTAAAGTATCTAAAAATTTAATTAAATTTGACAGATTTAGTTAGATTGGACAGATCTGAAAATAATTTTGTTGGATCTTCAAAATGTAGAATGCTTAAATGTTGATGACAAAGCTGCAAAAGGTTTTAACATTCTAATAACCAGAACGTCCTATATAATAATTTTGATTGTATAATTTAAACAAAATTATTTTCAGATCTATATCTGACTAAATTTTTAGATACTTCAGCAAAACCGTTCTTTCCACGTAAGAATACATTTAAGCTACTTAGAAATTTATCGAGAAACAAGGCGAAACACTTTTTACAATCGTACTTTGCGGAGATCTCTTCACGGTCGCGAAAATGAAGTCAGCAGACGGAAAAGCCGTGAGACAAAAGCTTCCTTAAAATTTCAGAAGGACGACAGAGAGAGAGAGAGAGTGTGTTCGCTATCCATGTTCTCAGTTGCGCAGTTCCCATAAATCCCATCCTTCGCTCTGCTATTTGTTACTTCCTACGACAAAGACAGCACATTACGCAAAGGAATGTCCAATTGTCTCGATCAAAGTCTCTCTCTCGAGTCGCCTCATATTGCTGTTGGGTTTCGTCCGCATTCTGGACGCAACGGCGAGAATATTTCTTGCTCATCGCGAAACGTTAAAGCTAAGTCTTTCAAACTTGTGCGGATCTCTCAAGCGTTTCCTTTTCGAGTGTCTGATCTCTGCCGGATTCCATTCAAGTCATGCAAGACTCCTCACGCGAATTGAAATCGAATGCCTCGGCTACCTTTTCGCCTTTGCGACGACCCTCGTCTCGCGTCGTTTTCCCATTCGCATGAAATTTATCTCCAAACAAGGCATATATTCTGCTGCGAATGTCTAGATTTGCGATCTCTCATCCGCAAAAATATCGCGCCAAATCAAAAGCGTTTGCCGATGTGAACTTTTCTTCCTCCTCGCTCAGCAAAGCGGAATAATATTTCTGACAAGAGAAGCGTTTCTGTGTATTTCGCTTCATCGTTTTATCCACGCCGAGCATCATCGCTCTGATTTTTTAAATAGATATGCATGTGTATAAGATATATTTCAACAAACTCATTCATTTCATTAAATATTCAAGTTGCGCTATATACACACACACACACACACACACACACATACATATAGTATCAAATGAATGCTTTGTAATTTTATATCAAATATTTTTCCACTTTAGTTGAACATCCAATTAAAATTTGAAAAATACACACAAAAACGAAATTCTTGAATCTAAGCAAGTAAAAGTAATTTGCGCATGAGGAGTTTAATATTAAATTTAAATTATAATTATTTTGATATTAAAATTATTTTACTCAAACATTATTTTAATCTTTTATAGTTCTCTCTTACGTATGTCTGCTGCCTGGACATTTTAACTAATTGTTAGCGAGACAATTTATATAAATTATACTGTCCTACAAAAAATTAAAATTAAATTTTTTTTTAATAGAAGAGATGTGTTATATTTTGAAGCGTGATTCGCCTGTGCTTGGATGCTCGGTTTTTTTTTTTCTATTATCATTTTCAAGCAACAATATTTTTATTTTTTTATGTTTTCTCTCAGTTTATTTTTCAGTATAAAGCATTACAATACAAAGACAAAATAATACTCATTTTTCATTATCTATTATTCAAATTTTATACATATAAAAAAGATAAAAAAAAAATGTTTAATGTTTGGAGTATAGCTAATGACATGAAAATTAAAAGAAGACAATGATCTAGAGGCGCTAAGGATTTCTATGTACTTTCTTTTATTTTAACAGCTTGAAGAAAGGAGCACACAAATAATTGTTTTCAACTTTTCCAAGCTAAATATTCCATTTTTTAATAGACTAAGATTTCTTTGAAATTTCGATATATTATGAGTCTATAATTTTAAAATCCATTCTTGACGGGGAGGAAGGCTACTTTTCATATTTAGATTTCTCTACTAAAATACATTAAAGGCCAATATTCATAGATAAGATGTCACGAGCCAATCACAGAGCCAACATCTTAAGATATTATTTAAGACAATCTTGAAATAAAAACCAACTATGAATACCGGCTTAACATCACCTAATAAAATTGAAGAAAATTTTCATTGTTTGAGACAGTTATTTTAGGGACTTTCATTATACGTTATATATCCGGAAAACCTTTCGGAAACTTACGTTCACGTACGCGACGCATAACAAGTCGCGCCGGCAACGAATAACAAGCTCATTCGCCTCTCCATCTCCTTGCTCATAATCGCCGCTCGTTAACCGTGCGAGAGAGACCGCCTGGCAATTCAACTGAGATACACGGGGAGATACCCTGATTGCGGGCGCTCGTTTTTCCGATTGCCAGCCGGTTGCCCGCAACCAATTTCTGTCCGGCGCGCGCGAAAGCAACCGGAAGGTTCGGGGAAACGACTTCCGGCTAGCTCGCCACCAGTCAAAACCTCATTACCGCCCGAGGAGTGCACGCCCTTTCTCCAAGGAGAATGGGGATTGGATAAATAAAAGCGCTTTACGTGCCTTTCGCGGAGACACACGACGGCCACTTCGGGATGTTTCCCTTTGTCTCCGGATTATGCAAACGCGAACTCCACCGTAGCAAGTCGATGTAGCGTTACTGGCGCGTCGCTTGACTGGGGGGAAGGGGGGGCTCTCGCAATTTCGTGGAAGAGCTGCTCTTTGAAGTGGATGTAAACGTGAATGTCCTTTTCAGGACGACGCGCGCGCAAAGGGTTCCACCCGGAAAATGTTTTTCCTGCCGCTCTTATTGTAGATTTCGTTCGATTCTATTCCGCTGCACTCGACGGGGTGGAATTTTGTTGATTGACCCAGAAATACTGGGAAGTCTTTGCAGTTTATTTCGGGAAAGATACGGACGTTAGATTCGTCGCGAGGCACGTTTCTCGGGAACGGAGTTGATTCCACGGAGAATATTTAACAGCCTGCGAAAATTTTATCCGCGCGCTCGTGAATCTCGCGGAACTTCGTACGTCGCGACCGCTCGGCGTTACCTCGCGGATATTACGCCACGACCTGCATACAAGGACGTGAAAGCGCCTTTTAGAGAAGTTCGACTCTACTTTTCCTCGCTTTGATCGAGCCTCGAGGCAATATCACAATCCCGCGTGAGGAGAACGCGGCAGAATAAAGCTGGCCTACTTCTCGTCAACCGGGAAATATATAATCGCTGATACAAGGGATGAAAACAACTTGCAGTTGTTTTCTTTTTCCCACCGGGATCTTGCCGCCACCGACGTTCCTCACTCGATCCATTAACGATAAAATCTTCTTTTTTTTGCGACGATCGTCGTGTAACACCGTAACGGGCTTGGAGCGCGGCAAAAGCGAATGCGAAGAGCCCTTAGCTGCCCTCGAGGGTTACGTTATTTCAAAGGGCGTTATTAGTTATTATTCGCCGTCGCGCAAACTTGGATCATAAATGAAGCGCTTAATGCACGCTGTTGCAGCAGGAACGTATCTTTTTAATTCCCTCCTTTCGTTTTTTTTAAGCACCTACCCCCTTGGGCGGCCGCGCATCCTTACTTTTCTCGGCGTTTCTGATAAAACCGGTATAACGAAGTTACAGCATTTCTTTCTGATTAACATAGAAACAGGCAGCGCGCGTATTTTCCAGTTTTCATAAAATAGTCACCTGCATTTTATACGCAAATTATAAGTTATGTAATAAATTTGAGGCAATTTCGGCGAATTAAGTTGTAAACGACTGAAATATTGCGCGACGCTCATATTCTTCGTAATTTATCGCGCGCCCGACACACTTTCGTCTATTAATTTCCTTTGTTCCCGTTCGCCATTAAGAGAGCTGGTTGCGCAATAACGGAAGCGCGTAACTATATTTTTCGCAGGATCATAAACATTTTTCAGGAGCAAGCACGTGGTATCGTTTGCAGCGAGAAATAAAATCAACGGCGCGTAACGACCGGGAGGCGTTGATGTGCCATTAAAGTACACCTTAATGAGGAACTGGCCGGGCGCGCATAATTAGTAAATCGGATTTACGTAATCCTGTTTGTACCGCGATCGGAAAGAAACAGGGGCTCCAGAGGCTCCTTAACGAGATTGCCGCGGAAAAACGCAGACCCGCGCATTTCCCTTTCTCCGATGCACTTTTTCCCTCCTCTCTTTTTCTTGCGATGTAAGCTTCCTTATTTTCGGACACGCGTTTCCGCCAATTAATTTCTTGCTAGTAACTTGTTAGTAAAAATAAGCGAAAATAAGCAGGTTCTTTGTCACGCTTCGCTTTCCCCTCTGATGTTTTTTCTCTTCGAGAGAGAGAGAGAGAGAGAGAGCATGCGCGCGAGAGGGAAAAAGAGCTTTTTTACAGTATTTCTTTTTTTACAGCATTTCTTGACCTGGAAGCTCACTGGTAGCTTGATAATCGTCGCGGCGACACTAAACTCACGACGCGGTTCGCCGCTGGTTTGCATTATGGTTTCCACCCCTCGTCGGCTGCGAACTGATGACGGTGAGTTTAACCTGTTGTTATTACCGCGGAAAACCGAAAGAGCTTAAAGCGGATTAACCGCCTTTTTTATCTCCCGTCTGCTACGGCCAGGTCAGCGGTTGGTAACTGCACCCTTAGTCACGCGAATCCAGTTAGGAGAATCCGAAGATGAAAACCGCAACCGCGTTGTAGCTTTCGGTAGATCGTTATCAGATTTTTATCGCACGTCAAAATCGTGATAGTGACTGCAAAAATTTTATACCTCGCAATTTTATTTTCGCGCTATCGACCTATCAGGCAATCTGCCATTTGAGGATTAAAATATTTTTGATTCGCTTTATTACACATTTCATATTTACTTTTCTTCCATTTTCTGATTTTGCATTTCAGTATTTCAATAAATCATTTTATTTCAATGCACTTTACACAGTTGGAAAATTTAACGTATGTTAAATTTAACATATTTCACGTCCCAAATTTTTGTGTTAATTTAAGATGAACACATCAAAAGGTAATACAAACATTATGTAAAAATTAACATAAAAATATAACACTTTTTGGAAATAATTTGTGGAAGTATATTTCTTCAGTAAAATTAACATTTATAATATTAAATCAATACATTCATCTTTTATTCATTTATCTTGGAATTTATGTTTTAAAACTATTGTACATTATTTTTGTTATTTGTTCACATACTCATAAATTATGTTGTTTTAACGCTAAGAAATTTTAAATAAATCAATTTAACACAAAATATTCAAATAACATAATCACATTGTGTTAAATTAACACTTGGATATGTTAAAAACTCAATACAAAAATTTTAATAAGGATCAGTTTTAGGACGCAAGTACAAAATGTTTTCTGCTGTGTATCGTTCGAAAAACTGAATTGGAAATTACATCATTAGCATATTTGATTAACCGCGGTGTACGATATTTCTCCGCCAAAGGATTCCTGCGCAAAGATAGGAGCCGCGATCCTTGCAGCGTTAAATCATATTTACGTCACAACTTCATTTCGTTACAGGTCTATGAAAGTTCGACGTAGCCTTTATTGGCCATCGAGTCGGACTGTTTCCGCGGACGTAAAAGGGGAACTTGTTTCGCCTCCGAGCGAAATTGCGCTTTTGATCTCGCGCTTTCGAGCATGCACCGACGAATTTTCTTCGGGATAACTCTCTCGCGCCTTCGGCCCCGTTAGAACATACTATTTAAAGTTCATGATTTAATTTCGATAATGCAAAAGTTGACTCGTCCGCTCGATAGCCCGCGATCAAAGTTTCTTTAAATTTTCCGACGTCGCGTCGTCTCCCGTAATTTTACTCGAGTTTTTAATCCATACAGCCGAGGCTGATGCGCGAACGAGCTTCTCGAATATCGAATATCGTTCGACCTGTCAAGAAGAGAAATATCAATAGGTTTCCGCCGCAATCGTATCTTGACGCGGAAAATAAAGCGTTTCTGCATTTAGATTGATGTATAGACCCGAGGCTTTCGCGGAAATTAAAATAGGATATTGTGAAATTTTTGCAATATCTGAGATGCGAACACAGTGCCCATTAATGTCTCTCTACGGGAATTATTGCGTTATTGCAGAAATTGCATTTAGCTGTTTAATATTACTCCTGATCCTTTAATGTATTACATCCAGTAAACGCGATTTTACTGTTATAAGTAGCGAAGAAAGTATATCCCGGGCGAGTAAAGAAAATTTAATCTCGAGTCATATTTGCGCGATCTTGTAAGGATCGCATCCCGCGTTCCTCAGTTTATTATTATTAATGCTCGTAAATCAGTTTATATTCCCTTTGCTACTTCGGTTTACATTCTAAATCATTTCTGTCTCGCACACACCGCGGCGATTAAAAAGGTGCGAGATGCTTCTCTGAAATGCAAATATCGCCCGAGATTAGGTCTTCATGCGCGAAATTTTTAATCAATTCGCGTACTCTGCAAATAGCTTTCGCCACGACCGTAATCAGCGTTTGCATCAACGAATGGCGATCCATGAAGTTTTAAGCCTGTCGTATTTACTCTGTCAACGCGGTGGTCGCATAATTAAAATCTATGCGGGGGACTGAGTGAGGGGAGGTCCCTGGTTGCATCAATGCGTGAGGTCGCTTATTTTTACATGCATGGCTCACCGGAAACGTGTATACGGAATATTCGGTAAACAGCATAAAATTTTTAGACAGCTTTTCCCACTATTAATTTAATTAACAGGATTTATTTAATATCAAAAGTTTCACCGGAATTTCTACAGGGAAGATTTTACTAGGTATCTAAAAACTTAGCTAGATACAAATCTGAAAATAATGTTGTTGAAATATCAAAATTATTATGTTAAAAATATCATGAAATTTCATGAACTTTTAATATACATTATTAAAAATTTCAATGAAATTTAATGTACTTTTAAGTTACACAATTTGAATTTAATTTCATGACATTACATTAAATTTAATGTATTTGTAACTGAAAAGTATATTTGTGTACATGTACATGAAATTTAATGTATATTTCATAAAACTTTATGAAATGTAATGTATTTTTCATAAAACTTTATGAAATGTAATGTATTTTTCATAAAACTTTATGAAATGTAATGTATTTTTCATAAAATTTTATGAAATTTCATATACACTTTCATTACATTTAAATAACTATTGTAACTTAGTTTTCAGTTAAATCACTCATTACTTTTAATTTCGTTCATAATTACGAGCTTTATTTACATGTAAAGGAAGCATTTCTAACAATGTAGGATAATAAACATTGCTGCAAAAAATTTTGACATTCTAGCAATCAGTTTGGACGCCTTAACAATTTACATAATTATTTTAATGGTTAACAAAATTATTTTCAGATCTGTATCTAACAATTTTTAGACACTTTAATAAAATCATTCTTTCTGTATATAGATGAAAACTCCTACGATATGTGTAGATACACAAAAAGAATGATTTTGCTAAAGTATCCAAAATTTTATCCAAAGTAAATACAAGTTTGAAAAGATATAAGTCTCTAATTTTGTTGGACCAGTGAAACAATTATGTAGGAAACTTGAGCACAATCAATGCTCCAAACAGTTTTGACATTCAAATAGTTTGAGCTTGATACGAGCTTGATAATTATTTTGATAATTCCCCAACGAAATTATTTTCATATCTGTAGCTAAATTCTTAGACACTTCAGCAAAACTTCTTTGCGTGTAGACAACGACATTTTATTCTCTGATTAGCTTCAGGCGAACATCAGATAACGATTCATCAGACATTCAACGTCACATTTAATTTTCGAAGTAATTAAGGTGGTAAATTGAGAAACCGCCGCGAATCATGATCCCTAATCGAATTTTCCCTGAGGCGGAAACGATTCTAAATCTTTTCGCCGCGGAATATACCCTGCACTTTCTGATATATCCTGCAGAAACACGTAGAGCCGAAGATCCGTGAAGGGGTGAGTTTCTAAGATAGATTGCTAAAAGTTTCAGCGGTCGTTGCGTTGCAGTTCCTTCGCCCGAGATTCCTCCCTCTTTCTTTCTCATTCTCTATCTCTTTCTCTCTGTCTCCCTCCTCTCTATTCTCTCTGTCTCGTTTTCCTCTTCGTGTGTCGCCGCTGTATACAAGCGCTTCCATTCTCGATCCCATTTGCCGGTGATCGAAGTTTTTGATAAACCCATCTCGCGCCGCTTTCTCGGGGTCTCATTGTCGTCATCGTCGTTGTCGTCGCCGCTTCTCGTTCAACGTCGTTCGCAATCACATTTACGATACTTCAATATGCGAATGACGGTGATTTCAACGTTTTTCCACGCTCTCTGTGCGGCAGGTAGAATGAATGCGCCAGTAGTAAATCCGGCGAAGTAGTTCTGTAATGTAATTGAATTTCCATATTCACAGCGAGGAAGAGAGCATATTTACATCGCAGCGTGAGCTGCAGTGCGTGTTGTTTTAATCATATCTAAATGCTTCAGTCATATTTTTATTCAAAATTGCGAATACTACATTCTTACAACTACAATACTACAATTGTTACATATAAATTTAAAAAAATTGTGAAAACTTTGTGCTTTACATTGACTTACAACAAATTTATAACAAATTGAAAAACTTTGTACTTTGTCATTTAACGGGGACTTGCAAAATTTTGTGACTTTGACTTAATTTTCAGAATCTCCTTTAGCTAATTACTTATTGCATTCTTGTTACTTTTGACTTTGATTTTTTAACGTTTTACTTTAACTTCCATAGTTTTTCAAATATTCTTACATATTGATGATTTACTGACCAGACGATGACACCACGAAGATCTACAAACGGGAAAAAAATTGTACAGTTGCTGCCGTATAACAATATTCATAACTCGAAGATTTGAAGAAACCGTAACATGATCATCGTTGAGGCAAATCATATCGTCATCTTATCATTATTGTTTATTGTTAATATGAATCATTTTTTGTATGCGTTTAGATATTTCGTTGCATTTCTATAGAATTATATTTTTGAGTTTTTAACAATTAACGAACACTGAAGACGATCTAGTTGAAGTCGAAACGTTTGTTTTTTTATATTTTATAAATATTTTTAAGCACTGACATCCTGCGAGACTTTTATGCTCCTATTTATCATTTGTTTATTAAAAAAATTGACTTTTTTGTTAGTTATCTTTTTCCGATCAACTTTCTTTTCCTCGTTATTAATTTTAACCATGTTCTTTCTTACGGAACGATAATGACACGACAATTATCAGATTTAATCTAAATTATTTAATAACAATAATTATTTTCATCATAAAGTATTTCTCGCTGCTCGTTAATTTATACTTCTCTCTTCATTCAAAAGCCGCGCCATTTTCCGACGTCCCGTTTTTAATTGAAATAAACCGATGTGGCTGGCTTTTCGCGCGAAACGAATAAAATTTGTAACGAATAAAATTTCATGCGTCAGACAGGTCGAGGGGAAAAAAAAGTATGTTTCCCCCTGGTCCCTTCGGAGCGAGCGTGAGTGATTCGGGGGAGCCGGGCGCGCGTGTTTATGATTCGTTCCGTAAGCCGCGGACTCGTTCCTGTCGTGTTTAACGAGCAAACGTAGCTGTCGGATAACGAGGTTAAACCGGAATTGAATTATACGCCAGGATGAGATTAACGCGCTCCCATGACATTTTCGCTCGGGCCGAGACACGCGCGACTGACTTGTTTCGACCGTGCACCACGCTCCACGTCCGCTGCTCCCGCCTTTCGTTTCATCGGCGGCACCATAGCGAAAGCCGTCCCTCGCGGTCACCGTAATTTATCGCTCGCCATACGTAATCCATCGTACATTAACGGCGGCCGACCCCGGTGCCAAGAAGGAAAACTCACTCGCGCGTAGCGTGCGCGTATCTTTTCCCGGTAATTAACGAGGGGATACGTCGAAAGTGAGTGCGCGATAAGGACTTTGCTTATACCGTATAAAGAAGAAGTTAGAAGTATATGGTACTCGGAAAGAATGGTTTTGCTGAAGTATCTAAAAAGTTAGCTGGATACTGAAAATAATTTTGTCGGACCATCAAAATAATTATGTAGAACGCTCAAGTTGCTAGAACGTCAAAACTTTTGTTCACCATGCTTGAGTTTCCTACATAATTATTTTGATGATCCAACATCATTTTCAGATCTGAAGCTACCTAAATTTTTTTTAGATACTTCAGCAAAATCGTTCTTTCCGTGTGTGCTAATTTGAGACATTGATAATGTTTTTCGTTAAGGCTTGGTATCTTTTGCATTTGTGAACTCTGTTTTCTCGTGTTGCCTTGTGAGCCAATAGGTGGGTAGAATGATTTAGATTTTTGATAAACTGCTTTTTTACTCGTTCAACGTCTTACAATTAGCTTGCATATACGTACAATGCAATATGACTGACTCTGACGAAAGAATTTACGTCTGGAATTAACGTCTAAAACTCGTGATCACGAGACAAAAAATTGAAGCATCATTCACATAATAGAGGGCCATTCCAATTCATACACGGAAAGAACGATTTTGAGGGATCTAAAATTTTGCTGGATACAGATCTGAAAATAATTATTTTGTTGTGCCATCAAAATAATTTTGTTGGAATCTTAAAAATAATGAGCAATGCTGTAAAAAATTTTGATATTCTAGCAACTAGTTTGAGCGTTCTACATAATTATTTTGAGGGTTCAACAAAGTTATTTTTCTGATTTGTATCCAGCTGAAATTTTAGATCTTTCAGCAAAATCGTTCTTTCCGTGTATGAACAAGACCTGAGCAAAAGTAACTACAAATAATGACATTGATAACTTTCCGAGAACTTTCAGGAGAAAATTTGTCCAATGTTACAAATCGATTGCTCTCAATTTCCTTTGTGACAGAAAAATTCTAAGAATCATTTTAAGGTATTAAATTAAAAGATCCATCCTGTAAAATAAATCCCTAAAAAGTCAACGAAAATCGGAACGGCGGAGAAACGTGTGTGTTTAAACTCACAACATGAGTTATAAATTTTATATCTCTACACACCAGGTTACTTTATTACAGTTTCTGTGTAACAAGTAATTGGATCTATCCTTCATTATTTATACATCAAACAAAGTTCATCGCTTTATTGTCTCGCATTTCCGCACCACGCTGGCGGCGTCATTAATTCTTCTCGCTGGCCAATTTGTCTGAAAAGTTATCGAAGTAAAACTCTAATCGATAAGTCTCACCAATTTTTTGCTCACAAACTATTCTGACACTGGAAGTAATCAAAGTCTAGAGCCAGCCACATTGACCAATAATAACGTAACAGAATTAGTAATATATTCTGTTGCAAATCGAGAGTTGCTTCCGTTTTTTCGTCACGGAATCTCACGATTATCGCGCTATGCTTTCCAGCGTTGCAACTGTAATTTACCACGATCTAAAATTATTATTCGCGATCGTTTTAAAGCAGTCGCTTATTTCTGATTCGTGATCAGGCATTGGGTTTATGGAAACCGATTTCGCGAGGGGAACAGATCATCATGCACACTAAGGTTCTCTGTATTTCAGCGGATTTTTTTTCTTCTTTCTCTCTCTCGAAAATCCCGATTCAGGACTCGCCGAGTAAGAGGAACAATGTCGCCCGCGCGAATAAATAAGCGGAATGTTCGTGCGCGACGCTGGAATCGGATAGCCATTAAATCGCGCAGCGTTGGCCGTACGTTAAAGGCAAGCCGTCCCGTCGCGCGGCACAGAACAACCGTAATTTATCGCGCGGTAATAATCCATCGGGCATTAATGTCTCGCGTTAGGCCGCATGCACATGGGCGCGTAAACAATGAGTTGTGAGTGGTGATGTAGACGAGCTCGCTAATTAAACAAAATTTCAATGCAATTAATCCGACAAATGTACGGCTGTACATCGACACTATTTTTTCCTTACGATTCCTTTACGATATCGATGTCCTTTCTTTATCTATCAACAAAGTAGATATAGCAGGTATAATTTTTATGTCATTCAATCAATTTATATTATCACTTAAGTAAAAAAGAAAGAAAGAGAGAGAGAGGAGGAGAGAAAAATTCATTAGAGCTGTTTTGATGAAAAGAGGGAGGATATTATTAAATATACTAAAATATATATATTAAAATCTGCACTGAACACTATTCTAAGACATTCATATTTTCAATATTTTTTGTCATTCTAAGGTTATATTTAATTTATTAAAAATATAGCACAAGATTCGATTAGCAAATTTGCCTGTTCTATTTATTCAATTTTGATGTGAATCGATCTTTGCTACCAGGTTCCCTTTTTCTTGACGCCGCGCCGTCCTGCGCCGCACATTAATCACGAATTCATGGATGTTTAGCGCGCGCCCGCTATCTGTTACACGCTCGACAAAATTAACGTCTGCCCGAGCATTGTTTGAAGTTAATAAAGCGCACGCGGATTTTCGACACCGTCATTCCTCGCGGTCGCGGTGGCTAAATGTCGATTTATCGCGCTTCTGTATCTGCATCTTTTCAACGGTATATGTATCGATATTTTTCAATTTGCGCGTACAAGCAAGACAACGTCACATTCATAGAACGCAGAGTATTCGTTATTCCATCTCTCGTCGCTCTAAAACTCGTGAAATAAATTAGTTATTTTTTTCGTTAAAATTGTGAATATAATTTGTCTTGATAATTAACTCTTTAACATCCATTATAGATATTTCAGATTCATATAAATAGTATGTTGTGTGAAGCATGAAGAAAAATTATCAAGTTACCAAAAGATAATTGTAGTAACAGGATTAAAAATTACACATATTTTTTACAACAAAGATTATGAAAAAATTACACACAGATTATTATAGATCGTATTTAAAAACAATACACAAAATTTTGCCGCGATTTAGAACCTAGATCAAAATTTATTCAATAAAAAGTAGAAGTGTAATTCAGAAATGACAAAAATTACAATTTTTTTATACAAGTATTTTAAGTATCCAAGATAATTTATGTAAAGTTTCATGGTGATGTAGAGATTAGTTGCTCTATAAATAAACAAATAAATAAATTTTGTTTTATAAATCATCTTGAATACTTGAAGTATTTAAAGTACTTAAAAAAATTAAAAAATTGAAATTTTTGTCATCGTCTTTTAAAATAATTTAACAAATTAAGTAAATAAACTATAAAAATGTGTTGTTAAATAAAAATATAATATTATTCACACAACTTTTATACATATATAGTTTATTTAAAATATGAATATTAACACGTTTCTAATTTCAATTTATTTTACAAGAACTGCATGACGCAGCCCTAAAGCAAGTACACGAAAATTTAAATTTACACGAATAAATGTGAGCCATTCAATTGCGCCAATTTACGTTTCGTCGTTTGCTATTACCATTTCGACCATGTGGAACTTTAAGCGAAGTTAGCTCAATATCGCTAACTCTCAACTAATTGATAGCGCAAAATAGCTTGGGTATAGCTTGGATACAACTCTGCGGTCATGGGAAACTCGAATAACATAGTTTCCTTGTCAGAATGTTATCCTTCATTTGGGATAAAATCGCGTTCGGAATGTTTAACACATTCCTAGAAATTTTTCGCGTTCCACGCCCGCTCCCGAAACTTTTTCCTTTTTACATAGCGTATTACACATAGCGTATATACAAAAAAATCGCACGATTCACAGTAAATTGTACTTCTTGCACGAACGTCGTTCACCCCTTTGGATTCGTCCCCGATTCGCACGAGTTGGTTCGATTCGGATATCTCGCCAGATATTGTCGCTCGTTCGACATCAATTCGACGGTGACGGCCGTCTTTGGCTTTTACAAGACGAGCTTCGGGTAGGACAATGCCGAGATCGCGTCGAAATCGAAAGAGTTTCGGAACGAACGCTATCGCATGGAAACAAGAATAAGGTCCGCGTGTTCCGTGAAATCTGAAGGGAGAGCTGCGATAAGGTGAAAACGAGGAGATTCGATTCTCCAGCGCGAGAAGATTGATGGAACTTTTTTATGTTTGGCACAATGTCGTTGGAGTACTGTTGGAATAATTCAGCTTCTTTTTACAAAATTTAATGTTATTAGAAGAAGTAACTTGACAGAGAAGGCGGGAGTTCAGGGATATCTCGTACAGAAAGAACGATTTTGCTGAGGGATCTAAAATTTTGCTGGATATAGATCTGAAAATGATTTTGTTAGATCATCAAAATAATTTTATTGGGACTTAAAAATAATGGGCAATACTGCAAAAAATTTTTTGATATTCTAGTAACTGATTTGAGCGTTCTACATAGTTATTTTGATAATTCAACAAAATGCTTTTCTGTAAATACACACAGAAAGAACAGTTTTGCTGAAGGATTTAGTTAGATACAGATCTGAAAATATTTTTGTTATGAACCATCAAAATAATTATGTAGAAGCTTGAGCGTTGATGGAAATGCTGAAAGTTTTAACATTCTAGCAATTAGTTTGAGTGTCCTACATAATTATTTTAATGGATTAAACAAAAATATTATTTTCAGATCTGCGTTTCGGTAAAACTTTCCATGTAAACTCTTTCCGTATACGAAGATTTATTCTCTACACAATCTACGTCATAGTTAAAATAATTGAGATTGTTGCTCTAATAACGATCGAGTTATACGATGTTTGTAGAAATTGTTACGATCAGTTACATCGATAATTTCCATCTACTTTCCCAAGAATCGAAGAACTATAGAAAGCAGCTCCGTTCTTACAAAGTGATCTGAAAATGCTCGACGAATACTTTTTCAGACACAAATCGAAATTTCGCGCAAGAGTACCTCTTGAGCAAATATCCTTTGACTCCGAGGGTAGGATGAACAAATAATAACATACCATTCCTGTCTTCAAATGGAAACTACGTTCTCCGTTTTCTCGTATAATAACAATCTGTAACCCGCGGGACCCGAACCTCGCCGACGCTTCACCGGGCTTCAATCACATTTGCGCGTTCACGTGGAATCCCGTCGGCACAACCACGAGTGTCAGCTGCGCATCGTTCGTTATCGTCATTGTCTTCGCCGTCTCGTCGCATTCGGCCTCTTCGTCGTAAGGTGCGATAACAATTATCGCGAGCGCGACGCTCGCAATCGTGGCTGCGGATTTCCACCTCGCCACGTCTGTCCGAGTCCTCCGGAGCAAATCCGGGAGATGTGTACACAACTTGCCGAGAGCTTGCCTACAAAATTTGCAGGAGACGCCGCCGGCGTGCGGGAACTCAGCCGTCTCGGGCGAGACAGCGGTACGAGGGCGGAATATATCCGGCACAAGTGGAAAATGGAGCATGAGTCAGACACACGGGAAGTAAAGGGAAAGAGGGGAAAGGAAAGGAACGAGAGAAAAAGAACAAGTTACGTTTATTACGCGCTCAGGCGGAATGTACTCGAATGCGTGTGCAGATAAATTCTATTGTTCGCGAAACACAAGTATAATAATAATAGCTGGAATAATCAGACGAATAACGGAATGAACGATTTTGCTAAAGTATCTAAAAAGCTAGATACAAATCTGAAAATAATTTTGTTGAACTATCAAAATAATTATGTAGAACACTTAACTCTTAATCTGCAAACCAAGATCGTTCATGTCCGATCAAAATCAAAAACATGTGTTTATAACTTACTTCGTTTACATAAAAAAATTATTTAAAAAATTAATTTTTTCCAAATTGTTTTGATTGACCTGTAAAGTAGAAGGTTTAAAAATTACTACATAAATTTTTTCAGAATTTTTCTATGACTTTAACAAATAGAAAAATACAATGGCATATAACAACCCTGATTTGCGAATAGAAGGTGTCAAAAAAACCTTTGCAGATTAAAGGTTAAGTATGATGAACAATGCTGCAAAAAATTTTAACATTCTATTAACCAATTTGAGAATTCTACATAATTATTTTAATAATTCTTTCCATGCATAACATTTACAACATGACTAATAAGACATTATTTTATAGGAATTGCTACAAGAAATGGTTATTATAATCATAAAATAATGCACAGGCAATTTAATTAAAGGGAACAAAAAACTGGAAAAAATAGTTTATTAATATTAATTTTTTGTTAACAAAATCGAATTTTAAAGGCGTAGTTGATTTTTCAATTGTTGATTTTTCGATTTCAATAATTTTTTTACTCTGTTGTAAATCTGTACAAAATAAATAAAGTACATTCCGATTTCTATTATTGTAAAATCTCATTGTTAAAGCTTTTATAAATATACAAGAACTTTTTCAGATGTTTATAGTCCGAAACAACAAAAAATCTATTTTGGAGATTCAGATTGCTGAGTGCAAAATTCCACATTGCCGATGTGGAATATTAATACTCTAAAAATAAATGGTCAGAGAAAGTTTCGCGAATGCGACATAACGAGGAACTTTGCGATTTCTGAAAGAACAATATTAAAGCGTAATTAATTCCGTTTATCGACACTGATGATAGCGAAGAATCGCAATTCGGGGGCGGCCACTCGAAGTGGCACGTAGTAAGGAGTTACTCCGCGAAATCTCTTTACATTAGATGTAAATCTAACGCACGACGAAGCGAGGAGACGATGCGCGCGCTCGCTCAGAGATGGAAGGAGCCGTAGCCCGAAGAAACACCGTACACTTCCCATAATGAACATCTCGTCTACGTGGTTCGCGCGGTCTGGTAACGGGAATAACGAGACACGACACACGAGTCCCATCACGCTCTTTCTCTCCCTCTCTATCTGTTTATCTCTTCTCTCGCCTCTCGTCCGCCTCTACTTCGCGAAGAGAAGCCGGGAGCAGGCAGACGGGCGTGCTGAGACTGATAATATGATTCAATTTCCATTCGCGCCCTTCCTGAGGGAACCTGGCGCTGGTTCATCCGGTCCCAAAAGTGGCGCCCGTAGCGGGGTGGCGATTAGGAATGCAGCCCCCGACAGCTTTGGTGCTCGGAAGCCACCGATACTTTATGCGCCAAGTAAGTTGAGAGCTCGCGAGATTAATCCGTCGCCTTCAATCCAGTGCTGAATGCATCTTTGTTGGTGCACTAATGAATGTATCTCGAACGGCGTTTTTTTTATGGACGTTTCGCTGATTGATGAGAGACGTAGACCTACTTAAAAAATATGAAAGAAAAACAAGTTTTCCGATTCCGGTTTTCAGAATTTCAGGCACGAGATAACTTTTTCATCCTAAATTTCAAAGAATGTTTTAATGTAATCAGTATAAATTGCATCCATATTATATTTGTTTTATCGTATTCTTTTATATTTATCGTATTCTTTTATCTCGCAAGAAAATAACTTGAAATTAATTTGAATAACTCTGAAATTTCCATAAAAGAATTTATTAATCATTATCTTGGTTTTGATATGTTCTACGTTTCTAAGAGATCGAGTAATGACGATACATAAAATTGATTGAATTTCATTCTTGATGTTGAGTCATCTCTGCAAAACATTGCTGTTACATTGCTGTTTCATAAACATCGTTAAGTTGACACTAATGAATGATTCAGTAAAACATAGGGGCGTTTAATGACTCACGACTGGAATGTTAACAAGTTTACCTGATCAGAAGATCCCTTTCACGAGGGTACTTTCCGAGCCCTTGGATGGACGACCCTTCGATTGAATCAGATGTCAATGTTGTGTAAATAAAATGAGATAATGAAATTGGGCAATTTGGACAGCGGAATACCGGTTCGTTGAGAGTCTAATTATGTGATAGTCATGCTTGTCAAGATATTTATCTCTCTTTCTATTGTTAGCTATACTGTTAGAAATGCTTCCTTCACATGTAGCTCGTGGTTATGAACGAAATTAAAAATAATGAATGATTTAACCGAAAACTAAGTTACACAAATAGTTACTTAAATATAATGAAAGTGTACATGAAATTATATGAAATTTCATAAAATTTTTGAAAAGTACATTACATTTCATAAAGTTTTATGAAACATACATTAAATTTCATATACATGTACACAAATATACTTTTCAATTACAAATACATTAAATTTAATGTAACGTCATGAAATTAAATTCAAATTGTGTAACTTAAAAGTACATTAAACTTTATGACATTTTTAACAGTGTAATTAGGTTACAATTACAAACGGAAATTTTATTAAGTATTTTATTTATTTAGTATATTTTAAAATACAGTATTTTATTTAATATTTTTTTTTAATTGTGATATTTTAGGATTATAAATTTTATAAATATTTTATTTAGTATTTTAAAACAGTATTCAAAATAAAGTATATACAATATCCATATTTCAATAAATGTGTGACAGTATACTTACAAGTTAAAATAAAGCGCAGATGAACGAGAATTTATTAGAATCCCGAAGAAAATGCGATGCTCGAATTCCTTGAGAACACATATCCTCACGCTTTGTACGAAGCAAAACTAATCTGCTTGCCTTGAAGAACGACGTGCAAACTCTCAAACGTTCGCGCGTGTATATACCCCGCTCGCGCGAAAATCAGGACCAGTTATGAGCACTAATGGGCGAAGTAGCTAGGGCGAAATAAATGAGTTCCGCTACGAGTTAATAAGCAACGCCCGCCCGACGAGGTGGACCGGCGCGATTCCTTTGGCGAGGCGATGAGCTTTCACGTTGCGCCTCTTAATCCCGTTTCCGGAACTCGGAAGTTTCTCCCGGAGTTATGTCCGGAGTTGCCGTCGAAGTTCGGCCGCGGGATTGGCTGTACAGGCGGGGATCACCGGATTACAATTTGGTCGGAACTTGTCCTCACCCCTGGTTGCTCGCCGCCGCACCCCACGTTCGCACAGTTCGATTCGAGTCGAGTAATCGCTGTCCCCTGAGCTTAAAGCTACCAGCCTTTAAGCATTGTGGCCCGAGGACCGCCGAGAGTTAATATTTTAATTAAGCACTACCGGGACAACCCCTCGTCAGAATTACACGACGACGTCTGATTCTCGGGTACGTCACATCCACGATGCATCTCCCACGGAATCGCACAATTTCAACTGAGATTTATTTTATAAAAAGATACTTTTTTTAGGCAAAAAAGCTGTTTTATTTACATCAATAACAGTATTATCGATACAGTTATGTTGATAAAGGCAATATCAATGTAAATTAATTAAAGACAACACGTATTGGATTTCTTTCATATTTTAAAAATTAAAAAAAAATTGATTAAAATGAATTTTATAACATGTTTATATTTCGATTACATTTTCATCTATTTTGATCAGAGAAAAGTTTGGCAAAATAATAAATAACTCTAATTGACTTACGGGCAAACATAAACGTGAAAAATTACATTTCTATCTCTGAAACAAAGGCATCAACAATTTGTCGTTTCCGATGTATATCTCCGAACAGATGTTTGCAATAAATGGTTAGCGGGACTCATTAATTCCGCTCGTCAAGAGTCGCTTCCGTTCTCTCTGACGTTTCCCCGAAAACTCCTCCTTCGTCTCCTTCGAAGGAGTCCGGAGCACAGTCGAGTTCTAATGCATAATTCGTGACTGGGACGTTATAACGGACGCGCGGAGTATTCCGGAGATCGCGAAATCAATGAGACGTCCGTGTCAACTCCCGGTAACATCGTTCCGAAATCCCGAGGACTAATGTATAGCCGGTGAATCACGATGAAGCGAGCGTCGCGAGAGGCGGTAGACGGACGGCACCACGACGACAACGACGACGACGACGACGACGACGATGCACAACTCGTAACATCGCTCGTCTATCGGATGTCGTTGCACGAGAATGCATCCGACGGATAGAAGCTCTTCCCTCTCTCGCCGCCTCTCTGCCCGTAGGGACGAGCTTATTGAACCTTCCGTCTTCGTCTCTCGCGAGTGTCTCTTCCGGAACTCGTATTCCTCCGCTGCTCGAGATCACGTCGATTCGCGGAGAATTCGCGCGGAGATTTCGCGGCGCGACCGCTCGCTTTCTCTCTCTCTCTCTCACTCACTCACTCTTGGAATGATTATTCGGGAGCGCCGCTGGAGCTCATTACGCGACCGAGCGTGTAACTATTTCAGGAACTTCAAATATTAGCTCGGCGCTCCGGAACTAACGCGCGAACTGCTCCCCAGCTCTCGGATTCTTCGTCGTCGCGAGAGAGCGTCTCTCCCCGCCGTCCATTCGCTCGCGCCCATCGTCGTATTCAATCCCGGTGATTCCGGAGCAGTCCGGATGAATCGCCGCGTTACGAAGGGAATGTGGGGTCCGCCCTCAGAATTCATCCCCTCCGTCGACTTCCTCTCCTTCCGTGCAAGTCTGTACCGTCTGTCTTTTGACTCGACGCCGCCGAAATTTTACTGTCTCCAGCAGTTGCGAATTCGTTAAGGGCATGAAAATCTGCGAGAAAGCCCTTACGTGCCTTTATCGAAAGTGAAAAGAACTTGCGATCTTGGAAATCATTTATGCAAAACCCTTGATTGCAATAACTTTATTCCAGAGCAGTCTTTCTATAATAATAGAAATAATAATTTTTTTTTTTTTTTAAGAATTCGTTATGCTAAATCAAATTAATAAAATTCTTTGTAATGTTTTGAGATCATTATTAATTTGATATTAAATGTTGCGCCCCTGTATTATTCTAGCTTTAGTAATTTAAGATTGCATTTCAAATCCGATAGTAATCGGCGCGCAGTTTAACAACTAAAAAAAAAATGTTACGTAAGAAATATTATTAGGGATTAAGATCCTTAACCGATCCTTAACCATGGCTTGTGCTTTATTACTTTGATTTATTCATATGATGGTCCATTTTAATTTATTATTTTATTTGTTCTAAGGTATATTACAAATATTATAAATATTTTAGGAACACACGATTGTAGATATATTTTAAAATGTAATTAAATTATTGCTTATATTATATTTATATTAATTTATATTTTTATATCTTAATTTAATTACACATGAAGAATATTGAGATCATGCATGTACTTTCGAAAAATTTATGCTATGTACGAAATTACAAGCAGTAGCTAATATCTTAATATTTCTTAATATTAATATTTAAATATTAATAGGCAAAAAGGAAGAAGGTGATAATATGTATCTATCAAAAGAAAGCAAGAATCAAATAAGTAGTAAAATAAAAATACTTGTGTGGATTTTAATTTTATATAGAGTCTATTCGACGGATGTGATACGTGGAAAAGATAGATTTCTTCGATAAATTCTTGACTGACATCAATGCGACATATCGATTAACAGACACTTATCGAATCGCGTTCTCCATGTCGCGACGAATAAGTCGGAACTGGTTGGTCGCTATCATCTCGTCGTTACACACGTAACCGTCGTTATGACGCCATCGTTCTTTCGTTACGCCAGTCACGCTTACACGCCAGTTTTAATTACGGAGTTTTCCCGGTCGCGCGCGCGATGTATCACAAAAGTTTTCGAACGCGAGAGAAACTTCGCCGCGGCTGCTCCTCCACGGCCGGATATCATCGTTTCAACCCGGTACGCGAAACCGGGGCTGAATCACGGCAGCCGACCACCCGCGGTGTCGTCTTCCACTTTCGAATCGCTACCCGCTGCCTTTTCTCGCCTGCATCCCCCTCAATCCCAATCCCAAGCCTCTTATTCCCGTCCTCACTTCATTCCTTTCTATCCGTGGTTTCCTATTCCTCCTTTTGTTTCCGTCAGACTCACTGTTTATCCTCATCCTCACTGTCCGACCCGCGCTGTCTTTCTTCACTTTCTCGCGTCCTTCTTCTCTCGGCCTCCTCTCACTCGCGGCACTCTTCTTTCCCTCGCGTCATCTATCCGCGGCTATCGTCTTTTCCTCTCAGATCTACTCCCCCGCTTTCTCGGTGCAAGCTTGGCGCTCAAGCCGAGCTAGGATGAGCCTCATCCTGCGGGATACGGATTATCCTTTCCTTAGGAGTCAGCTCCCGGATACGAAGCGATCGTCCGACAAGCGGTCGGTCCGATGAGAAATTCTTGTCTACCTTGCGATCGATCCCGCTTTAGCGAGAGGGATTTTGCACCATGATCTGGCCGAGAAATCTATAGCTGGTCTCTGATAAATGAGAAATCGCTCCGACAGCGAGAGATGCGAGTTCACCGTATCGATTACCAGGCTTTTAATGAAGAGACAGTTCCGTCTTTATCGCGTCTCTTATGGGTCTTCCTCGCCTGATCGATTTTTCCCTCTTCGTGAGTGTCGCATCGATCATCTTTTTTCATGTCTCAACGGAAGTAAACGAGAACGTGAACCCAGTGATGCACGTGCGACCGCATAATTCCGCTGAACACATTTTTAACTAAGCTGAAAAAAATTGTTTCATTAAATGGAACGGTTATTATCACGTAGATGAATGATATGAAGTAATAATTTTGTGATCAAATAATGAATTTTGCCAGTGATTTTCCAATAATAATATCGAATCTCGTTTGCTTCCTTTGCGCTTATAACATTGTGCAAAGTTCAATATTTGATAAACGAATATTACGTTACGTATCAATAATTCCGTAATTTAGTAAGAGTCGTCATAAAAGCATGTTTGATATATACTCGCTATTAATTAATATTTATTTTATTATTACGAATGGTTGCATTGGGGAACTTAATTAATGGTTCGGTTAACAAAATTTTGGCTTAACGTCGCGACTGGAAATAATATTAGCCAATGTACACGTTATTGGATTTCCATTGAATAATCGTACAAACATCTAAGAATCAATCTATGGTTTAGCCGAATTTCTATCTAGGAAGAGAAAGAGAGAGAGAGAGAGAGAGAGAGAACTGCGCTGTAGCTGCAGCTTCGATCAACTGCAGTGCACATCGCTTTCCGACCTGGTCGCATTCGTGAGGAATTCCTGTTTCGCCGCTGGCCCTTTTACCGGGAGAGCGCATTTACAGCGCACTCCGTTATCCTTAGGAAATTAGACGTTGGTGATTTACGTCCGGAGTCGGCTCTAATACGCGCATACGTGCCTTGGAGCAGCAGTGCAATTGAATCGTGCAAAAACCGCCTCTCTCTCTCTCTCTCTCTTCTCTTTCTCTGCTCTCTCCACAGACACGACGTGGATAGGAAATTAGACGTTGCTGATTTATGTCCGAGCGCGACGCAACAACGTCTCAACGAAGCGAGCCGAAGTTCGAAGTCAGGTTCGATATACACGGGCGAAACATATTTCGTGCAGTGGAATGGAGAAAGAGAAGAGAGAGAGAGAGAAAGAGAGAGGGTTGGATGCACCGTTCGTTGGCCGCTGCATAGCGTAGCGCGCGCCTGCGAGAAGGGAGACCTACTTGGGTGACCAATTAAAGGGCGGACGCGATCGCCGATCGTGTTTCGAACTTGGCTGCCGGATTAATTAGAACTTCGATCGAGAACGCTAGAACGGGGATAGTTCGCCGCGAGCAATTACGGAGGATCGATTAATGTAACAGAATAACCGAACAACAAATGCGCCGCGGTATGAATTATTTAACAGTCCGAGAACTGGACAGCATTCGTCGTGGGGGCTGTTGCAAGGTCAATTACGTTGCCTGATAACACGACGATGGGTGAATTGCACGCAAAGAAAAAACTATCGTCTCGATGACTGAATAATTAACATTCTGTTACGGAGTTTGTTATTTCTGATTGAGCATTCTGCCGGAGGGAAAAGTCACTGAATCGATTTCTTCAATATGCAAGCAAAACATCATTTGTTATAAACGTCCATGTACATATATTACAATACAGATGTGATTTTATATATATATATATATATATATATATATATATATATATATATATATATATATATATATATATATATNCATATATACATATATATATATTCCTTTCTAAAGGCATATGTTATCGATTACACGTATTGCACATATCGAAGTTTATTGTTGTCGCTTTTCCGCGATGCCAATTGATTCTCTCGCTGCGCTTATTTCGTGAGCTGTCACCGCATATTTTGACAGTTATGTATATCGAGGGATTAATAGTGTAATAGCAACAAAGAGTATAATATTGATTGTATGCATTTTAAATATTCAAACATATTTAAACAAGTGTAAAAAACAAAAATTAAAAGCTAAGGAGCGTTTGTGATGTCTAGTATTATATATTGTATATTATATATGTATATATAATATATATGATTTTCTCTCTTTTCTAACGTTTAATTCTTCTAACAACAATAAAACGCATTTTATAATTATTAAATTTATATAATTTATCTTGTTTGTTCAAGACAAAATCTCTTGATAAAACCAGATTTTTATGTTAACATTTCATTACGTATTTTTGATCAACAATCGTTAACAGTATTAGCTTTCTTTGAAGAAAGACACATTAATTCCCTTTCCCTTCTACACTGTTAAAAAATTTGTGTTAAATTTAACACATTTCACGTGTTCCAAACGGTTCACTTAAATTATTGTGTTAATTTGGCATAAGATGAATCTGTTAGAAAATAACACAAACATTATGTAAAAATTAATACAAAAAATGTAACATTTTGACACAATTTGTGGAAACATATTTCTTCAGTAAAATCAACATTTATAATATGTTAACACATTCTTCTTTGATTCATTTATTTTAGAATTTATGTTTTTAAATTACATTATTTTTATTGTTATTTGTTCACTTACTCATAAATTATGTTATTTTTATTCTTACTCATAAGTTATGCTATTTTAAATATCAATTTACAAAATCTCTAAATAACATGATAACATTATGTTAAATTAACACTCGAACATATTAAAAATTGACATAAAAATTTTAACAAGGACCGTTTTTAACACAAATACAAAATGTTTTTTACTGTGTAGCAACGTAAAAGACTCCGGAAGTCCGTGCCGATTAAATGAGATCTTATTATTCTAGAGGTTAGTGGGGCAGAGCGCGAACAGTGTGAGCGCGCTGTTAATCAAGCAATATTAATACCTCTCGAAAATTAAAGGCGGATGATTTACGCCGGTCGCACCGCGACTGTACTGTCGAGGGAGTACAACAAACGCACCGGCGGATATAATATAATCGTCATAGTGTCCCGCGGGCTAGACCGACGTTAGAAATTAGACGGCGCAGAAGTTGCTCGCGCGCCGTGCACGCAACGTCGTCGGATATGTGAAATGAAATTCACGGTTGTTCGCGGCGGATGGTGCTCGGCCGTCTCTCATCGCGACTTTACCGTGAGGTACATGTGTGTGTGTGTGTATGTATACATTTTATACATGTATACATTTTATATATGTACACATCTCACGTGCGTGCATGGGAATTAGGCGTATGCGGTAGTTAATACACGGCATAGGTGCGCGCCACGGTATCCGTACTTTGCAAACTCGCCTGATGAGGCAATTAAGGGGCGCCTGTAATGAATCCCGTTTCGAAGCAGAGAGAGAGAGAGAGAGAGAGAGAAAGATAGGGTGAGAAAGGGAGGGAGGGAAGGAGGGAGAAGGAAAGAGAGTGCGTAACGCATAGTCGCGACGCGGTAATTTAATTCGAGCTGATATAATACGCGTTTCTCGTCTCGGTCAAAAATGGTTGCCCATAATTGATGCCTTACCTCGTCTCGTTAGTCCTTAAGTAACGTCCTTCGAGTACGCTGAGTTATCGTCATTCTGCCGCGAGTAATTAACTCTTTCGTGAGAGAGAGAGAGAGAGAGCTCGCCGGATCAATGTCCGCGCGGATTACCAGCGGGATAATTAGCACGTCGACATACGATGCTAAGAAACGCGAAAGAAATTGTAGCGAGGTAATTCGGTGCGTGATTCGTGAAACTTTTTTTTTTCCTCTTTAAATGTCAATCGACAAATGTGGAAAATGTACATTCGAGCTCGCGAATGATATTTGCACTTGTGCATAAATAATAATATGGGGGAATTTGATCCCGATCTATCGGATATTACTCGGATCGCGTGTGCCAATTTCCAAATGTTTGCGTATAATTATACCGGGCATGTTCATTAAACGCGAGACATAAATTAATCGCGTCGGCGGGGGGGAGAAGTTGTTGAAACATTGATTTATTATGATCGCTTGGCAAAGAAACGCATGACGGAATACAGAGTGCATATAAACCGTCCGCGACATAATCGATGGAATCTCTCTTGGAAGCAACACAGAGCTAGGCGTAACTGCTAGATCTAATTAAACCCAGATGTAATCAAGCCGCGTGACAGTGGTTTAATTAGATCGCATTGATCATGTCAGTGCTTTCGCCGACTGTGAACTGCTTTCGTTGTTCGTACACCGCGAGATTAATAAGTTTACAGTACGAGCACAATCTCGCGGTAATATCGAACGTAATAACATCAGCGATATCGTGTGCAACTCGCGAGCTTCGCCGTTTTTACTTGCCGCTACGGATTAAGAGCTTCCGCGTTACACGTCGGTGTGGTAATGAAGGAACTTTCTAATGAGTTTAGCGCTTCTGTATCCCGGTCGGACGAAAAAGCAGCACGTCTCAATGTCTAAGAGGAGATAATGATCTCTTAAATGCTAAAGATCTCGTTCTTGATAATCTCGGACGTTCACACGTTCTCGTACATTCTTTCTTAATTCTTGCAATTCCTAAAGAGGAAGACTTGATGAATACATTTATATGTTTAGATTAGGGATACTTCGGAACCGGGTACTGCGCGGCAGTTGTGGAAATCGTAACTCCGTTTTCCAATCGTACACGGAAAGAATGATTTTGTTGAGAGAACCTAAAATTTTGCTGGATACAGATCTGAAAATAATTTTGTTGGACCATCAAAATAATTTTGTTAGACCATCAAAATAATTTTGTTGGAACCTTAAAAATAATGAGCAATGCTGCAAAAAAATTTTGACATTCTAGCAACTTTGAGCGTTCTATACAATCTCTTGATAGTTCAACAAAATTGCTTTTCTGATCTGTATCCAGCTAAAATTTTAGATCTCTCAGCAAATCCGTTCTTTCCGTAAGAAAATTGGTAAAGTTAGAGAAGAATCGTACACTGTCAGAAAATTTGTGTTAAATTCAACACATTTTACGTGTCTCAAACGGTCCCTCAAATTATTATGTTAATTTGACATAAGATGAATATGTTAGAAAGTAACATGAACATTATGTAAAAATTAATACAAAAAATGTAATATTTTGACATAATTTGTGGAAACATATTTCTTCAGTAAAATTAACATTTATAATATGTTAAATTAACATGAGAACATTCATCTTTGATTCATTTATTTTAGAATTCATGTTTTTAAAATATATTATTTTTATGTTATTTGTTCACTTACTCATGAATTATGTTATTTGTACACTAAGAAATGTTAAATATCAATTTAATACAAAATATCCAAATAACATAATCACATTACGTTAAATTAACATTCGGATATGTTAAAAATTCAACACAAAAATTTTAACAAGGACCATTTTTAACACAAATACAAAATGTTTTTTACTATGTACGTAGTCGATATCGCCACAATAGACAACTATTCGTGATATGGATTAAGCCAAGCTGGATGTCTGCACTCCGGTGTACTTTAGTTTCCACGCGAGATTTGTTCGTTGCATGGGTTACGACGTCGCTGATAGGATCTCTCGGTATCACGCTGTCACGGCGACGGAAACTGCGCCGCGGCATTAAGCGCAGGTTATAACACTGCGCCGGATATGAATCGAAGTTTGGAGAATGCGCATACGCGGTCGACAGGTTCCCCATTTCGAGCCCGGAGGGCCCGTTCCGCCGTGCGTTCCCCGATCGAGAGCCCCGCAGTGTGTAATAACGCGGTGCGCTCGCGTATACGACGCGCTTTCCGCATCGCCGCGTTTCGCAAACTTGGCCAACTCAGACGACGAGGCATTGAATTAGGACGCACGCCCGATTGGATCCTGCTCAAAGGGCCGAATAGGTGACACAATGACGGATTAATTGGATCATCGCTAATCGCGTTACTCGTCTTCGGCGCCCGGTTTTGTTGCGCTTTACGGCGGCGTGATTCGGTTTAATCGATGAAAGCCGCCACCGGGGGATGCGATCTCGCGAAAATCATCCCCTCCCTATTTTCGAGGTTTCGCTCGTGCTACAATGCACTTGACTAAATAAACCGTGGCAGTCGCTCCTCGCGCCGCAACGACGATTTGCAGCGTTATTGTGACGCTAAAAAATAAAATGGAATTTTATCGTTTATATAATAACTATAAGGGACATTGCAAGGAATTTTTGCGAAAATCAGAGAGCTTCCGTGAAAAGATTCGCGAGGCGTAAACTTCCGCTGAAAAGGCTAATTAGGAAGCAAGTCGCGATCGAATTCTGTTGAAAGTGCGCGCAGGGCCGACAACGGCGGATTAATTAGATCGCGCTGATCACGTTACCTCCTTTGTTAGCGCGATGACGCGACTCTTGTAACGGAGGAAAGTTGCCAAAGGCGCGAGCTTGAAATTTATTAAGCTCATATGTTTTAACTGAGCTTATATACGGACAACAATGCCGACGGCTCGCAGCGATGGCTGTTACGAAAATAATTGTGCTTGTGAGATCGGCATGGAAAAGACACCCTAATGTAACTTAAAAATAATAGTTATCGAACTGTAATTATTAATTAAACTGAAGATTTGTGCGTTGTTCTTTTTTACGCGCAGTAATAATCGTCCGGAAAATCTCGTGAAAAGGGAGCTAAGAATCTTGTAACTCGAATATATCCGACAACACGATAGTATCAAAAATTGTACCGTTATCACGCCGCGTTTCCAGTTCAAGCCATTATTGTCGCTATTTCCGACACTTCCTTTTCGCATTGCCTTTGATACGAAGAGAGCGAAGCAATAACATCGATATTCGATCGAGTGGTGGTCGTGTCGAATCGACGCGCGGTTATGGGACAGGATAAAATCCGTACCCGCGTGTGCGTTCCCGAAATTCGAGAAAATCGTAAAAACGAGCCAGTCCGAAGTAAAAGAGAGTGGCCGAGCTTTTATTCCTGCGCGATTCTCGTAAATCCGAACGACCTGTCGCAGCTCGCCACGAAGCTACACGCATTTTCCATTCTCGTTTCTTTTTTCCCTCGCCGGACTTGCGAATCACCATTTCACTGATCCCGGTTTTCCCATAACGATGATCACGCTCCAACCAATACGCAATTTCCAAGCAAATCGTATTTGCGGATGCTGTTTGGAAAGGTATCGACACATTTGACGTTTTGAAAGTAACGGTGTCATACATTTCAAGCAAACGTCGAACGAATATCGATTCGCCGAGTATGAAATTTATTATTTGATTAAATATTAATTATTTAGTATTCATTAATAGTATTTAATATTTAATTAAATTATTATTGATCGAAGATTCAGAAAAGATACCACGGAAAGAACGATTTTGCTGAGGGATTTAAAATTTTGCTGGATAAAGATCTAAAAATAATTTTGTTGGATCATCAAAACAATTTTGTTCGAGCATTAAAAATAATAAACAATGCTGCAAAAAATTTTGATGTTCTAGCAACTAGTTTTAGCTATTTTGATAGTTCAACAAAATTACTTTTCTGATCTGTATCCAGCTAGAATTTTAGATCTTTCAATAAAACCATTTTTTCCGTGTAGGGCTATACATTCTGTTCTACTTACGCGGAAACCAATCGACGGGCCGAGCAGTCGGTCGGTGTATCGGTTAGCGAGTGTCATGATTAAGCGAGAAACGCGAATTCACGGAGCTTCTCTAGGTCGACTTTGCGATCACATCAATGTAATCGTCAAGAATTAACGAGATGCAAGGACGCAGCGTATATCGGGCCGGCCGAGGACCGAATCGCATCGAGAACCGATCGACTGTGGTGCCCACCGAGCGGGTACGAGAGAACTTGGCTGGGTATGTGTACTCGATGGCCGTGCCGTGGTAACTTCCGCACGATTTACCGCCCGGTGCGTCAAGCGCGATCGACAATGGCCCCGAAGAACTCACGGCCGATAAATTCCGATTAAAGGCGACGGATCGAATGGCGAGCCTCGTGAGCTCGCGAGATTTATGCCTTACGGAATCGAGGTCTTGTGCCTCGAGGAAAAAAAAGAAGATATGAATTTCGCAAAAACCCGATTCCTTCGGAGATTTTTGCGTATACTTTCTTGTTTTCTCCCCGTTCGTTATTCCCTTGGGAAGCTTTGAACGATTTAAACACGTGATTTCGGGGGAGTGACAATATCTTCCTCGAAGATGTGCGTGAGAGCTTAAAAGGAAGTTCGTTGTTAAATACGAAAGTCTTTCCGAATCTGAGGAAGACGTAGGCGTAAGTTTCAAATAGACGTGACGAGAGAGAGCTCGCCGCGGATTTAATTTCGCGGGGCAAATATTAGATTTCGAATTTCATCTCTCTTCGGCCGCCTGTCGCTTGCGCTTTATACCGCGACGATTTTCTTCGCAGTTAACTTTAGATCCCCGCATATATTCGTGCTTTGCTTGTACCTTATCCCGCTTATATCTCACTCCACGGAGCTGCGAGATTATGAATTTTTCTCGACCTCGCGCCCTCTCGCCTCCTCCCTCCCTGGCCACCCCCTTCCCGGCCCGACCTTCTTCCCTACGAGAGAAACTTTACATCCCGTCCCGGGAATATCGTTATATTTCTCAGGCGCTTCGCGCAGGATATCGAAAATTCTTCCGCGCGAGAAATGACGATTCGCATCTCGGTACGAGACGCTTAGCTCGCTTTTGTACAAATAAGCGAATTCGCGGCAAACATTTCTCCCTGTCGCGTTTATCTTGACAGCCTCGCGGACAAATAAGGACAATTTCTTATCTATTACGAGTATTTATTAGAATCAATTTTTCACTACAAATTATTTCGACGACCGATCACGAGTGGCGATTGCCATTTTGCTGATCGAACGGTTCGATTCGAACGTATGAACTGAAAGGACGTTCCTGTTTTCCGCATCATGAATACGCATTATCGAGTTGGGTCACTTGTAGCGAATGAACGCGGGAGTTTTTATTGGTCGTACGAGAGCAAATCTCACCCTTATGCAATCCTAACAAAATTGCGCGCTGGCTTCGCGAGTGGCAGTCGTAATTTTTCACTTTATTGCGAGGAGTCGCATTCGAAGTGGCCACCCTATGTCACGAGCGCTAGCTGCGTTCTCCAATTACGATTCTGCAGCGAACAAACGTAAAAGAGCACTTCGCATTTTGGATTCATTGCCGCTCTACAAAGCGCCATAAGATGGGACTCATGTTTATGCGATCGAAATTTTATGCCTGCGACTCTCAAAGACATTGGCACGTCGATGTAATAAGAAATGAAAATTATGCAACGAAAATGTAACGCACCGGTCGAATCGATATCACGAAAATTTAGAGGAATTGATCGATAAATCCGTCAGATAATCGTAAAATGTTAAGACTATGGAAATATATTATTTATGAGATATATTATTATTTGTTATCTAACTCTAAATTATATGGAGAGTGCGCGTATTGTGTTCCATTGCATCTTTGCTCTGACGTTTTGACGAACGTGCAATCGGCGTTCGCCAAACACGGCGCTACCCGCATTCCGACGATAAACATCGGTTTCCGTTAATTCCTACCCTCCCTTTTCGCCTCCTCCGTAAATTAGATATTGATCCATTCGGATGCCGTTAATTCGACACGGTACGTCCATTTACATAGCGCGCTTAGCTCAATCTCGAAAGTTGCTAAGCATTGCCGACGGTGAGAGGCCAGTCAAAAGCGTTCCGTGGCGAAGGAAGGGAGGGAAATAACTTGCTCTCGCCGCGGATCGCTTTTCATGCGCTAACATCCCTCCGGCTTCTTCGAAATGTCAATATTCACCCTAAGTCCGGCCACGCGCGCGTCCGAAACCTCGAAAAGCACTGTATAATTTAATAACACGAGCGCTGCGTGCGATTTAATGTGCACGTGCGGATGCACTTCGTGTCCCGCCGACTCGCAATTAAACTCGCGCTTCGATTATGACGGCGACTACATGGAATTATTCATAACCCGCGATGATATACGCAAAGTATCCGTCGCTGCAGTTACTACGTGAAATCAGTAGTGTTAAATTTTTGCTCAAAATTTGACTATGGATTATTTGCTACGAAAATTACTTCTTTATTAATTTCTCGAAAACTAAGTGATAAAAATTTTAATCGAGCACATAATTAATAAATTCACATTTCGTTATTTATTTAAATTGCTACAGTTTAATCCGAATATGAAAAATATGACTAGATGTGACGTAATATTAACAATGGATTAAACCATCCCGCAATTCTCTGCTGATTTGTTGTAATTAAACTCGTAAATTCTAAATAATACAATATTTAACGTGCATACTCGTAAATTCTAATAGCAGATTGATGTAGCGTTTAATTATTGAGCGCAACTATACAAAGGACGCGAATTGTCCGAGAGCCGATGGATCGTTTGCTGACTGTACTCTCGAAAGTTCCTTTAAGTAGATGAATCGCCTCTTGAAATGTCTAAGCAAGGATTTATCGATTCAAGAATGTGGATCCGATGCTCAGCGGTGACCCGCAACAGCTTCTTTCGTTGTTATATATCGCGCAAAATTCAGAATCTCGGATAACCGATATATTCATGAAAGCATATTAATTTCCTTAAGAAATCAATTGATGTACTGCTATAAACTTTAAGTAACATATTGCATATAGACATTTTTTTATTTTATTTCTTTTTATTTACAGAACAATTTTGTAATACAATTTCAATTTGTTTAAAATACTAATTGCTATTTTCTTAAGCATTTATAATGACTGTATGCTGATGAAACATTATTAGAATAAAGGAAAGTCGAAAGGACTAAACTAGGTTTAAGAAAGGAACTTGATGTACAATTTTATTCGAAAATTTTTTTGATTTAACTGACCTTGTAATTTTTATTTATTGTTTAATCACTGAAGATCTAATAAGGGTCGAAACATTTGTTTATTTGTGACATTCTTTTAAAATATATATTTAAACTATAACAATTATATCTAGCTTGGCACATAGTCTCCTTTTTTACCTTTAATGTTAATAACTTGTATTTACTAATAAAAAACTTTTCAATAAAATTGAAGGACTTCTTCGAATCGACAAAAATGACGAAATTCGATCTAAGTACCTAGTTTCGCGAGAAACAATCGCAGAGGCAATTTCGAAACGGATTTTAAAGCTTAAAGACTCTGTTTTCAAACCCCATTAAGTTTTTTCTCGGTGGCGCGTCTGTTCCAAATGGCACTATTTCCACATCGATGGTATGAAATTGACAGAGAAACTTTAAAATCGCGCACGGAGATGAACAAAAAAAAAAAAAGATTGTTTTCAATTCTGCTTGAGACCGGCCGAAAGCATCGAGCGAGTGTGACATACCTCGTGCTCAGAATTAACTTCCGGTGGGAGACGATTCCAGTGACTCTCAAGAAATCCGCCAACAGGCATTCACCATTCAGGTCATTTACCGTTTCTTACGGATTGCCCAGCAAACTTCCTCTCTCTCTCTCTTTTCTTCTGAAAAAACGCTCCTCGACGGAGCATTCATTCGGGACGAGGACCACGTCCGGCAATATCCCGCTGTAGCTGTGAAGAGCGTGAAGGAACGACAGTTGGCGGGATTGCCACGCGTCGTCAGGATGGGGTTGTCGGCTGGGTCGCCATCCTATCTACGGATATACCATTGGGTACGCTCCTGGATAGCGTTCCCCTGGGTATCGTCCACTGGTCCTGCGTTATCTGTAACCGTAGTAACCTTTCCCCGGTCCACCAACGCCAAACATCACCGTCCACCACCGTAAACAGCCGCCCTCGTGCAGTCACTCTCGATGTTTGCGTCTTTCAATTCTTCCCTTCATGGTCTCTCGCTCTCTCTTTTTCTCTGTCACTCTCCCTCTTAATTGTTTGCGGATCCACGACCCGACATCATCGCGGTTTTATTCTATGACAGGTCACCACATTTCGCTCGTTTGTTTCTCGCTCGATTGGGACGGATAACGAATGGCATAATTAAAGGGTTTCACGGCAAAATGTAAAGCCAAATTTATCAGATTTAATCTGCTAGAAGGAAAACGTTTATAACGGAGAGTTTTAATAAGATTTAGAAATTTTTATTGACAATAATGGTTTAAATTAGATTAATTATATATATGTATTTTATATATTTATATATTATATAATATATATTTTATATATTATATAAATATCACTTAAAGATATCATCTACAATTGCTATTTTGATCTGATAAAAGTAAATATATTTTTAATAATTGTTAATTGGTTTTTTTATTGTTATATAAATTACAAAATGGTAAGTTTTCGGCTTAACAACTGATTACTAAACGAAATATTATTGAATCACACAATTAAGTAAAGAAATATTATTGGTTGAATAAATGGAGTAGAAACGGAGTAATTTATATTTTTCTTGATGAAAAACATCGTTTTCTTCTGGCAACACTCACATTCTCCACTGTTTGCTCGTGCGGAGCAGTATCCGGCTGTTGTCTTGTGTTTGCACGATCATGAGTTATAAAATTTCTGCTTTTCCTTCTTCCTTAGCAATCGTTTCAAGTCAAATCGCGTGTAATTCAAGAGAAGAACTTAATCGCGCAATTTTGCTACCGTCGATGATTAGTATATTTTTAAATCAACATTTGCAAATATGTTTTCAGTCATTTAAAACACTCCAAATTACGCGATTAGAACATAAAATTTAAACTTCTTGCAATTTTATATTGCGTTTTTATTTTATTTATTTTATTATTGTTCAAAATACAACGCTATTCGTGTTACTCGCGCATCATTTGTTCTCCCTCCTGGCAAAGATTTCAACGATATTAAAAAATTTTTATTTTTTTATTAATACAGATGTATTAAATTTATATATATTTTTTATTCATTGAATTCGTACAGTGTATACATTGTAGTATTAAATATTATATTCTCATCAATTTTACAATATTTCTAGATAGTACCTGTATCCAGATTTAATAGATTGTATTTTTCCCGTTTTCCGAGATTTCCTATTTTCAACTCGCTTTTCGAAACTTTATATATTGTATAACTTTTATAATAAAAAAAAATACATAGTTCTTTTTCGTATTATACATAAAATATCAAGTGGTATATCTACACAATCAAGATTCTTTGAGATTCTTTTAGATTCTTATTAGATTTTTTTTTAGTATTACGTTTTTTATATATAATCGCATTTAATTAAGGAATATCCTATGCATTTATCTATTGAAGATGAGCAATCGTCATAGAGATGTGCGAGCGCGTCGAGAGTTGCACGCACTTTCGGCGTGATGCATATTTCCGAAGAGCATAGATCTGACTCCCCGTCTCTTAATTAAATCCGCAATTACTTCTGACTTGGCCAGTGACACGTTAATTGGCCGTGGAGCAGTGCCCTCATTTCCACTGTGTTATCGGGGAACGTGCCGACCATTTTTCACGTTTCCTACGACAAATTTTCGACCACTTCGTGAAACTCTCGCCTGTCATTCTGATAATTTAATGCGCGCATTGGAATGGCCTGCGTCGCAAATAAGAAAACGTATTGTTCCAACGTAAGTGCTCAAAGACGTACACGAATTAGAAAATTCATTTAATTCTCATAACGTGCCGTCTCTTTGTGCACTGACTATCGCAGAATTTTACAAAAATACTGGGGTTATTACATTTTAACTAACTCATTGTACATTGTAACAAAAAAAAAAAGATCAGAATGAGACTGGTCATTTTTTTGAACGCTGAATTCCACATTGCTCCATCACATCACAATTTTTAAAAGTTTGTTAAAGTTGCAAGAAAGAGTTATTTTGACGTCATATTATTATATTATAATTATTATAATAATAAAATGTAACATGCTGGAGAAATTTTATTGCAATCAAAATTAAGTATATTGTTAACATTTTCAGTCCTTAAAAAAATTTAGTTATATTTATTGGTTAATAATTTATGGTCAAATATTGGCTCTGTTGCAGAATAGCTGTGAATTAATTCACTGAAGTTTTACCACGGCTTTCGATTATATTTATTTAAATTTAAAGGTTTCTTAGATCGCAGAATACAAATCCGATGTAAAAATTGGCAAATTCAAAATGGTGGATTCAATATGACGGATGTTAAAATATAAACATTTTTTTAGTTGATTGCAAATTCAATTGCAAATTTTTCAAAATTGTGGCGCAATTTGAAAACCGAATTTATATTTAGCATTCAAAAAATATAGAAATTAGCTTGTCTCGTTTTGATGTTTGAAAAAAGTTTTTTTGTTGAACTGTTATTATATTACTCACGTACTTATTTTATAACTAACTTTTAATTCATTATGTCCGATATCGCGCGGTATAAAGATAAAGCATTGAAACGAAGATTTGTGTGTGTGTGTGTGTGTGTGTGTGTGTGCTTTGTGTGTGTGTAACAAATATACATATATAATATCCAGATTTGCTATATAAATATATAGCAAAAATTAAAATGTAATCCGTGCTGAATAATTTTAAAAATGTACGCAGAATCCTCAAAGATTTTTGTTAGTGACGTCGAGAGAATAAAAAACTCACACCGAAAATCACCGAAATCCATCGGTCGCCGCTGCGAAACAGCCCGGTTAATTAGTCGGGCCCAATTAGCGCTTTCACTCGGTGCGGTGAGTAATCTTCGCTTTTCGTCGGAACGCAACTCCGCTTCGTTCCCGGTAGCGCGTCGGTAGAAAAAGAGAGGGAGGAAAAAGGAAAAGAGGCGAGAAAAAAAAGACCAAAGAGTAACGAGGATGGGTCAACGACAGTGGCTGCTATACTAATCTCTGCTGTGGGAACAATATTTCGTCGGGCGGCCATAAATTAACCCGGACCCACCGGCAACACCACCCTTTATCACGCGACGCCACGTGACAGATATATACTGTTCGCGAACTTGTACGCCGTCTACTACCCGCGCTCCATACTCCACATCCGCACCGCCACCATCATCCCTCTCTCTCTCTCTCTCTCTCTCTCTTTGTGTGACTCTCCGTGTGGGCGACTGTGTGTGACTCTATTCATCCGCGTATGAGTCTGAGATGTCGCCATGGATGTACAAACAACCCCATTGTAGGACGCTCATACCGGTTTCCCATAATCGGTAGATCTATCTTCTCCCCGGTGTGTCCGTCGGAGAAAAGAAATAAGGATCGGAATAAAGGAGGACGGAGGGAGGATGGTGGGAGAAAAGGGAGCGACGCGAACGTCTTCCCGCAAACGAACGAAAAATAATTCGAGACGCGCGTCGGGCCGTGCCAACTTCCGCATGGAATTTCCAAGTGAATTTCGTCTGCGGCGTTCTCATCTTTCGTCTTTCCGCGTATGCAGGTAAGTGCGACATCCCCTCGCGAGAAAGGGAATTTCATCGCTCATCATCGGCGTCGTTTTATCCAGTCCCGTCCTGTACAGTTGTGAGAAGTGCGACGATGCATCTTGCTTGGACTTTTTTTTTATTTCGGTGTGCCATACATCTGTTTTGTCGCGCTTGTTTCCGGTGCTATACCAATCTCCTGTAATCTTCTGTAATGGGTAATTTATCTTCCTTCCGTCCCTGGCGCATGCATAGATGAGGAGAGGAAGATAGAGTCATGCATAACGTCATCGTGCTTTTTCGCGCGCCTTACAATGGACGTCATTCTCCGCCGCGTTTCGCATAGACGTCATATTAAAAGAAGTCCGCAGCATTCGTGCAGCTTGGCTTTTCGCTTCAACTTGCGCTTTCACTTTTCGGTTAGATAGACTTTTACGTAGAAGCAACTAAACGCATCTGCATCAAAACTGAAAAATAGGCTTTCAGAGTTCTCTCTAAAAGGAAAATTTTTACAGCACATATTTCGTTGCGACATGAGAACAATTTTATGCTTATGATATCTACTTCTCTCTCTCTCTCTTTCTTTGTCTCTCTCATATTTATGCTTATATAAATTTTCAAAGCTATACAGAGTGTAACTGAACTCTACTGACAAACTTTAAGGGAACATTCGAAGGAAATATCTGAACGTTTTGAGGTAAGGAATCACCGCCAGAGTTCTGGTTCGGAGTTATAGGGATTTACAATAATATTAATTACAATATCAAATATTAATGAATAATAGTAATGTAATATTTAAATATTCTTGAAATATGCAATCCTTACAATTGTGATCAGTCCGTCTTATGATGTCAAAGCAAACATGGTGTACGCCTTGTCGTAATTGTCGCGATGTTTGTAGCCAACTGTAGGAATCACGTGTCCTCTACTGGTTGTCACCGTCTCGTCTTCGGAATTGGTTCACCATGGCTGTTAGAGTCTCTGATGAACGGCTTTAGGTCAGGAGTGTGTTTTGGTGAAGATGGAAGATCTCGTTATGCCGTTGAAAAATATTGTGGCGCGATGAGGTGGCACTTGGATCCTCTGAAGTATAAGCTATCGCGCTAGCCACTGTGCTACGCCACCTTGTATTATTATTATTATTTATGCGAGTCATATGGCAAATTCATCAACGGCGAAAATGTGGAGACAGGAATTCCACACAACGTTTTCAACACCTATCGTAAATCATATATCCTGATAATTAAATGCACCTTAAAGAAATTATGTTGTCTTACTGACCTTTTAATAAAACTCAACACGTGTGTTTTAATAATATAGCCGATAACTTAGTAAAGAGGCTTTAATGCCCATGAATTTCCTGTTTCAAAACATTGAGATACTTCCTCCGAACACTTCCTTAAAGTTTGTCGGTAGAATTCAGTTACGCTCGGTACAAGGAAAGCTTATAAATAATACTTGAACGTTGTCGAAAATTTTCGCAAGAGTTCCCAGAGAATCTTTATCTCGATATGGTTGCAACAACTAGCACTCCAACACTCTCCCTTTATATAAAAGCCGTCCAATTTATAAAGCGCTTCCTGTACCGGTATCCTTATTTATCGCGAGCGCGCGAATCCGAGATATTGTTACGGCTGTGTACCGGCGTCCCATTCACGCCGTATAAATTCCGCATAATCGCGAAATCCATCTTCTCCTACCTCCGTGAGGAAAGGAAGCGGGCAAACAGACGAGTGAAAGTGCAAGATCGCGCGCGCAGCATTCTCTTCCGGTACAACGGCAGCGCGCAATTATGTCTCGGGTTAAGGAAGTGGACGGTCGTGTTGGTGCGAACAATTGTTCTTGCTCCGATTTATCCTGCACGAAGGTATGTGATCTGCGGCACCGAAAGAATGATATTTTGAAAATGCAACGCCAGCGGAATTCGACTAAAATATATTTATATGATACAATCAAAATTTTTGCTTTGTTAACTTCGAATATAATGATTTAATTTTTGCTAAAAATAATTTTTGAAATTTGACCGTACTAATTCTATCTTTCGTTCTCTATAATAATAATTCTTCCGCTCATCGCTATACATAAAATATATTATTAAATTATTATATATATATTTATTTTTATTTTATTATTATGTTATCATATTATTTTATTATTATACTATTATATTATTACATGTATATCGCTATCGACATTTTTATAGATTGTTTTTAAAAATTCAGATGAATACATACCATTGTATATTGACAGCTTTAACACTTGACTAAATGAAGGGTATTATGAAATTATTGATTTATAAATATATATGTATACATGTAGATGTGTATTTTATCAGTACAGCGTGTTGAAGTTTGTTCGAAATTTCCTCACGTTCTCGGACTTATGGATGTACAGTAGTGTACAGTATCGTTGCGAAACCACATCCTCCCGTCGGCGAGCGAGTCCTCGGGGAATTCTTTGCAGGATATCTCGACATTGCCGCTCGTTCTCCATTTCCTCAACGGTATTCACTTAGAACAAACAAAAATATTTAGCCACTTCTTCCGCTTGTCGCTGTCGTCGGATTCCTTTACGCGACACAGGGGGATAATCGATACCGCGAAAACTTCCTCCCGGAGGGGAAGCGGAGGAGAGGATAACACCTCTCAAGCCAGCTCTGAAAGTCCTGCGTACGACGGTTCACCGGTATTCATTCCATTCAAAAGCAAACCCGCCTTGAAGTCGAGGCTCTTGAAGGACTCGTCGATAATTCCTGCCTTCGCCGAGCTTCCGTTGTTCAAGCCACGAAGTCCCTCTTCTCCCTAATCTTTCCCGCTCTCCGCTTTGCCGCTTTCCCTCCCTTCTGCCCCATCGCCGTGATCTTTCCTACTTCATCCTGTCTCGTCCTTTTCTTCCTTCCGAGGTCGTGGAATCTGCCATCTTTATTCATGAGGCAAGAACCATCCCCCGAGAAAGTTGGACGAGGCGGAATGGGCGAGGATTAGGAGGGAGGAAAAATGTTAAACTGGATCCTATGGGGGCTGATGGGGACGAATGATTGTCACGACCATCGCCAATGGCGATTCTCCTGTCGCGCATATATACATTTTTATCTCCATCGCGAAAATCCTCCTTCATGTTCTGTTCTGTTCCGGATCTCACCTCGTCCATTCTGTTCCATTTCGGATCCACGTTTCCGCGCGACTTTAACCCGTATTATGAATAGAGATTACCGCTATCGTCGCGTCGAACAAGCCCGACAAAACTCGCCGCGTCCGGAGCGGCGAGTTGTAAGCAAGAGTTGCATTAGGTTCGCCGCTCTTCCGGAAAATCGAGAAGAATTCCGGAATTTCTCTCTCCGGTAAAATCGGAAAATAATTAGAAATTTAATGAATTCACGCTTGAAAACTATGACTTTCCTCGTTTTTATACCGATAGCGGCGACAGAAGCAAAATGAAAATTCTTTCTCGTTCACCTCCTGAATTAACGTTAATGTTTAGGAAAAGAATTCCACCGTTGGAAAGATCACAGAACTAATCACAAAATTTTAATGAACTACCTATCGGAGTTTTACGACTCTTTTTTTTTCTGCACTTTAAATTAATAGCGCCGTAGTAAAATACAATTTTTATTCATGTTTGGCTTTTAAAGCGCGGCTCCTTTCCCTCAGGCGGAAGGGGAGAATTTTGTCGTCATTTGAACGGTCATTTTCGTCCTTTCATAATATATCTGGCCAGAGAGAGGGAAGTCAGGGACAGGGAACCGTGTATTACCGGGCGCTAATTACTAATCTCGCAGCGAGCCATTAACGCGTTTTCAATTGTCCCACCGTTCTGCAGCCTCGTCCAATCCCCGACAACTCGACGCCCCTAATTGAACGCCCGGAGTTTTCACGATTTTTCCCGGCCGACCATCTTCCGACACGATGCACCGGCGCCGGCCGGCGATGGGGGCGGACACTCGTTCGGGATGCATTTGAGCCCGGGGTCTGGACCGAGTCCAGATTCGCTCGTTTTCTTCCATGTCGCCTGGCCTTTCTCGCTCGGCAAAGTCCTGCAGCCGACAGGCCGATATCGCGCGGAGAATTGATTGCTATTGATTTCGTGGATCGTCGAATCGTCTTGCGGTGAATCAGGGATATTATGACAACTTCGTTTCTACATTCGTCCAAAGACGAGATCTTTTCTCTTTAGAACGAAGTTAAGAAGATTTATTTAAAATTGGAACAAAAGAATTAGAAAATATGATGGGCACGTTGAGAAATAAAATGTAAAGAGAAAATTCTTTGAAGACAAACATACAGCCCTTAACCATATTATTAGACACATGGGTTTTTTGATAGATTTACAACTTGAGTAAAAATTAAATAAAAATTGCCGAAAATGACAACTATTTTTATTTTTAGATCTAAAGTAGGATTTTTTCTTCTATTTGATCATTTTTGATTAATAAAAACACAGTTTTGATATTTATCAAATATTTGTTTAATTTTATAAAATAAATGGGTATATAATGGATTTTTCAAACATTTTATAATCCACTATTAGAACTTTGATGTTAATAACAATGTTATATAATGTTTAAATTAAAATTATGATAAATAAATAAAAAAAAACAAAATTTCTCTAATAGAAACATAAAACACGTGCGCTTTCCTTGCTATCATTTCTGCAACTGCTAACAAGTTCATATTTTTGCATTTGTTTTATGGACAACTTTTTTCTTTGCATATTTTAATTGACAATAATAGATGAATCATAATATAATATAAATCTGATCCCTAAGTCAAATTGTCAAGTATATGTGTCTAATGATAGGGTCGAGAGAGAAAAAAAAGAGAGAGAGAAAGCGACTATAAAAAGTTCATATACAGTTTCTTCTTCTCTAATAATTGCCTGCTATTTATATTATATGATTTTTCTATCTTACAAACTTAATCGTGCACACTTGGAAAAATGCTTGTGTTGAAAAGTGTTTGTGTTAATTTAACACTTCACATATCCGAAACGATCGAAATTTTTGTTAATTTACGTTGTCACGAAATATGGCGCGTTTTGTGGACGATTTTTTCAAATTGCTGCGCGCCGGCAACCAAAGAGGATCAACTCGCGCACATATTCACGCGGTCGGCTTTTCATAATCGCCAGCGAAATTGAAATGCACGGTGTTGAAATAACGAAGTGCGTACACGGCCGGGCATTCTCAGAATGGCTCGCGTGCGGGATTTGCGTACGGGAAAGACGAATAAATGCACGAACATGACACGGCGGTTGCCACATTAATCCTCCCTGATGCGCCATCCCATCCTCAGCTCGCATTGCCAAAAGGCATTACATGTATAATTCAAAACTGCGACGAAGATTGCTTGCGCCGCGTAATCCAATAAACTAAATAGAACATTGAAAATATAAGATGGTATGAGATAACGCGCGACGTGCGTTATCCCTGGCGCATTATAATTTGCGTTAAACACGTGCGTTTGAAGAAACATGCATTTGATTGGGGTAATTCATAAATACGCGTATTTAACGGAGGCTATAACGTTCGGCAACGCATGCATGAAAACCAAAGACTAAACAGAGACGAATAGCCAAGAATGCCTTTCTTCTCCTTAGGATTCTTCGGGCAATTTGGCGTTGATTCACGTAAATTAAGTAAGAATGGAATCAGTTATATCATAAATTTGGACGGAGATTCTTCTGCGTTGATGACGCTTATTAACTCTGCCGATTTAACTTCTCTCGCGTTATCGTATCGTCGCCCCGGCACTCGACTGTCATTATCACGCATCGGGAAAAGTTATAGCCAAAGTCGCTCGATTGCGCTTCGTTATCGCTCGCTAGGGAATGGGCGGGATTCCACGTCTCTTGCTAAAGGCCAGACGTTTGTCTTACGCCGTGACCTTCGACAGGTTTCCTCACCCTCGGCAAAGAGAGGGTGACGCTCTTTCGCCGAGAGCCATTTGGATTTCAGGCAAACGGCGAGGGGAGTTTTAGAGTCGGTTTGAAGACCCTCGGACGCTACAAAGGGATCCCTAACAAACAGCCGTACCGTTTCCGCGCAACCACCGTGTTCACTCCGTACACTCTCTCCCTATCTTCCTCGCGGATTATCGCGCCAAAGAGAAAAGAGAGAAGAGCAGAAATCCAGCTACCTCTTCGCTTCGAGGCAATTCAGCAGCCAAGTTGTTAATGACCGTCTAATTTACATGCCGCTCTCTCTTTCCTCTATTAATTTTCACTTCTCCCTCCCTCTCCTGCCACGCAAAGTTCTAATTGCGAGATCGTACTTTTTTCTCCATTCATTTTCATAATTTTGAAATTAGTTAGCTATTTCTTATATTTCTCCGACGCGCAATAACAATCCGGGGATAAAATAATCCCGCCACGAAGTAACAACGTTATAAGATACAAGACGCCGCGTAGGGTGCTGTAGCGCGAAACGTCTAACTTTAAGTACACCTTTCCGGAGGGCAAAGCGCGGGTAGGTAAAGGGCAGGTTTCGCAGGAGAAGTTTACAGGCAGGAAACTCTCCTCGAGCCTCGAGAGGTAGTTCCGTCTAATCCGCGAGCGTTACACGGTGTACACGATATACGGACCTTCGAGGGTTGCGAGCCAATAAAAAGGAAATTTTTGACAGATATCAGATTTCGTGCGCGGGGAATATCGTCGAAGTTAACGCGAAATATATGTTAATCATTCAACGCGAGATTCTCTGATTCTCCGCTTTATAGGCATCATAAAAAAAAAGGAATACACAATAAGCGTGGGAAGGGATATGATGTATGCTATTATTCCGTTTTCACGAGAGTATCTGACTTTCGAATGGGCGCTTTTATCGATCATCAACGCAATCTCGACGAAGCGGATTGCAATCGATGGCTCGGAGGATCCTCTCGTATCATCCTCGAGATTTCTCTCCTTCCATTGCTTCTCGATAAACGACCATTTTGCTTTCATGATACACGAAGCAAACGTGACGCGCAAAGGAAGCGCGCGTTTGCGGCTCTCGGCCGCTCGTGCCGCGAATACGTCGATTTGAACAAAAGTATCTCGGCGAGATCTCGTAAATGACGGTAGAATTGCCGTTGCGCGTCCGATGCGAATATTTCTATGATAACGCCGTCCCATGCGGATAATACGTCCCGATGGTATCAGTCTTACGCGTCGCGCGTTCGCCGGATGATTATCGCGATCGTCCTCCTCTTCCCACGTCGAAAAAGAATAAAGTTTGATCGATTTCCTCGAGATGGAATTTCCAAAATTCACGATCCGCGATTATACAGGGTTCCGATTCCGACGAATCTTTGCGACAAGGGGGTGTTAAGTCTCGTCAAATTGAATAATTTTTGTTAAGTAACCCGTGCCTCTTTAAGGCTCCGTCGGACTTGATTTTTTCTTATGACGGCATGTCAAGTTTGTCACAAAGGTTCGTATAAATACTGTATCCCCTTGTATAATAACGACCTCCGCGACGGGCTTAGAAATGAGGACTTTGGTGGATAAGCGGCTTCTTTATCCCAATTGCCGCGCGCGGGTCTCTCCTCTATCGACGAGCGCGATCTTTATCTCGGACTTTATGATCCTTTTAGGACGCGTCTGTGCGTTCAATCGCGGAATTTATTCGCCGCTCTCCTCGTGCCTCTCCCGAGAGGCAAAAGCCATCCGATGGAGTCTCTTTCAGAGGGTAATCTACCCTCCATTCTGGAAACATTTTATGACCCGGAAGGCCAGATAAAATCGTGACCAGCGATGGATATCGGACCGATAACGTCTTTCGGCAAATCGACAAGAAGCGGGTCGCGCGTTTGTCGCACGGTTTCGAAGCGGAAAGGCGATTTATGTCAGCGGTCGGGGATTAAGAGCGGAGCATCGTCGCGTCGACAACTAATTTTAGGGTCGCGCGGCGAATGCCAATGACGAGCGCGCTTTTGCAAACATCGGTCTCGCTACATCGATCGCGAGTCATTCGAGAAGATTAATGCAAAATTGATCGGCCCGGTTCCGTCGTGCGGTATTCCTGCGTTATTTTCGCTTCGAAACCTCGCATCTCCCGCGGTCGCGCGCGAGCTGTTTAATTATAGTTCGAGGAAAAACTTGGTCGCCGGCGGCGAGTTACATTTAAGGAGGAGTTGAGCAAACTTAGTGAATAATTTCTAGGGGTACTTAGTCAGACATTTAATCCACGCGGGATCCTTGATTATGCACATCGCGAACTCGCTGTATAAGCGGCATGAAATATGCATTAAGCTTGAAAATCAGCGCGACACCCAGTGTATTGATTATACATTGCACATTATGCGCCGCGCGCGCGGATTAAAGTATTTATTTTCACCAATTAATCAAAATAAATTCCCGCCTGTATCAATTCCCGGTAACGTACGGTAAATAATTTCTCACGTAATAATGACGGGTAAATAATTCCTCGTCAAACTGCAGGGCGGCCCCAAATTTAACACCGATTTCAATGAACCGATTGCAAGTTCGTGTAATTAAATATGCATTTAAGTACCATAGAAATCGCAGAACGTACCTCAAATTTCGCGCTTATAATTTAGTAATAAATCACGGTGCAAATGGAAAGTCCGAAAGTATATGCGAATCAATATTCGATAAAAATTATCATCGGACTTTAGATAGACACATGTGGTAAAACGCTGTAATTTTCAACTGAAATTTTACTATCAAAAGTGCGCCGAACATATATTACTCTCGTAAATGTTGATTCAACAAATATCAAATTCGTTCCAACAACTTTTTATTTTGTTGCATTATTTATTTTGCACACTTATCCTACTTTATAGTACTTATTACAAGTTAAGTCGACTATTTTTCTCATTTACTGTTATGTTTTATATTAAGTATGTAAACAGCATCACTACTGATGCCTCTTGAAGTGCTCTTTATTATTTTGTCTGTACACGGAAAGAACGATTTTGTTGAAATATCTAAAATTTTAACTAGATACAAATCTGAAAATAATTTTGTTTGGAAAATAATTTATCAAAATAATTATGTAAGACGTTTAAACTGGTTGCTAGAATGTTATGTATTCTTTTCATATATGTAAAACATTTCTCATCCCTTACACTTCAATAAAGTTATTATTATCATTTGAGACATATTTGTTTTCATATTTGTCGCGTATTACACTTGTATTTTAATCTCCGCAAATTGGATCCTTCTTAAAAAAGTCCACTAAGTTACACTGTTACGCTAATATTTCATTTGAATGCAATCGAGGAGAAGCTCCATCATATAAAGGATTTGTTTTCGCACGCGCGTATCGAATTAAGTTTTTTCTCGTTGTCAAGTCCGACCAATGTCTTTCACTTTTTGGCATTTAGCAAAATCCGACGGGCGATCCTCGTTAAACTCGACTTCTCTCACGATACACTGTGCCGATTTGCTCTTCATACAGTTTGAAGCGTGCACTAACCGCAGCCGTCAAAATGGTACAAGCCGCCGCCCGTTGATTGGCCATTACGCGTCAGCATTGTCCACGTACTCGGCAGTGTATTGCACGCTGTAGTATGTTTACAGGAATTACCTCGGCTAAATCGACAATACAGACCCACGGGCGACTGCGGAATGCAAGCCGGCGCACGTGATGCATCGCCGTACTTCAGCGACGTCGCCAAGGTATCAGCCGGTTGCGATCTGACAATACGGTCTGGCGGAACAATACGGTGCGATGCCATTTATCTGATTGTTCCGTGTCGCTTCGCAAAAATTGTACACGCAGTATTTGATGAAACACGCTGGCTTCCAAACCGTTTCATCGACGATGGGTAAATATCGAGCGAAACTGTTCATCGCGACATGAAACTGTTCATCAAAATAAAGAGAATTAAAAAGATAATAAATTATTTGGATTACTACTCATTAAAATTATCAGAAAAAATATGATTAAACACTATACGAAAAGAATGATTTTCTTTATAAAATATCTCAAAATTTAGCTAGATACAGATCTGAAAATAATTATGTTAGACTGTCAAAATAATTATATTGGATGTTTAAGCTGGTTACTGAAGTATCAAACTTTTTTTAACTAAAATGTCAAACTTTCATCATGCTTGAGTGTCTTACATAATTATTTTGATGGTCTACCATAATTATTTTCAGATCTGTATCTAGTTAAATTTTTTTTAGATATTTCAGCAAAAAGCGTTCGTGTATTTATATTAAACACTGATATTTTATTGTTTACATATCGGATCGAAATATTCACCTGCATTCGTCGGGAGAAACGTTCCCCGACAAATACAGCTCTCATAAGATTAACGTTTACTGTTAAAACATTTGCTTTGCCGGAATAATCGTACACGCGAAATCAATTCGGTACTGCCGGATGCGCCGGATTAATAATCGAACCAAATTCAAGATAGAAACGGACGCATCATTCACCAATTATGGACGGTGCAACGGGCAACGTTGTACCGGTAGTCGGCTTTAGAAATTCTTCACTCGCCTATGATACCATTGGGGAACCCCGATGTGGCCGCCGTAATCCAAACGCACTTTGACGATATCGCCTGGCTCTCTATTCCGATGATTAATCCGATTTCACCTCGCTGCAGGGGAAAAAAAAGCCCGGCGAGCACCTCGATACCGCCCCGTCCGTGTTTCCGCGTCTGATAAAAATCGCCCGCGCCGTCCACCGTGCACGCATTGCAGAATTCAGCGGTTGTATCACCTGCAAACCCCGACAATGCGCACATCGGACGATGACATTTTGCTCGCGTCGATCGTCCAGAGTAACAGTTACGCGTTATGGTGGCGCCAGCGAAAAATCAGTCGTTATTTTCTACACGCGCTCTAATTTCCCCGGCTGCGCCGCGCGCGGTTCGTTTTCCCGGTATAAAATCGAGTATCATCGCCTATGCAGCGCGATATCTCTCTCTCTCTCTCTCTCTTTTTTTATTTCGTGCGTTCGCTTTTATTCCGCACGTTTGCTGAACCGTACTCGGCGGTTGTGCGCCTCCGCTTCCATTCAATATCCCGACGATTGCGCGATCTGCTTCGACTCTCGATGATTAAAGACACGTTCGTTTCTCCTTTTTACGCAATTACGGCGTTGCGCGCGAACGACAGAGAGAAAAAAATTCCTTGGGGATTCTTCAAAAATTCTGCTAGAGTAAGTCTCGCGGTTTTTCTTTTAAATTGACTGAAGAACGAAACGTTGGTATTTGTCGGTCCTCCGCGACTTGATTTACCGCGCCACAATTTTCAGTCCTCGGAGTCATCGGGGTGGAAAATTCAGTTTTTAGAATCTACAATTCAAAGTACGCGCGACTCTTTCCGACACCCCTCTAACCCCGTCGCTTCCACCCGCGTGTATTTCCAATACACAAGACCTCCGCTCGTTCGGAACACCGGGATATCGCTCCGGTTTCATCGCGACGGTCCCGATGCGATCTTCTCACAGCTTCCCGGCTGACTCTCGTCGCTGGATCTGATCATGAGAATTTTATGAGAAAACCAGTCGCGCGCACGACGCGGCCCGAATTCGGAAGGTAGCCGGCCGCGCTGTTATTAGAAGAATCGGCTTCCGTCGCCGCCCGGAGATAAAGGCGAGAGTATTAACGAGAAGACGAGAGGCGCTCTCATATCGCCCTTCTTCGTCGCTTCCTCGAGAGGAGGCCGGGTCGAGGGGGAGGTCACGGCGAGATCGCCTCGTCGCGCGACCTGGAGAACTCTTCTCGGCGGGCACTCGGCTCACGTATTCGAGAGCCGGGGGATTCCCGACCACAATTATTTTCGGCTTAGGCAGTAAGGGCGAGATTGCTCGGGTCTGACACTGCGCGATCGCGCCGTCGGACAAGGTGGATTATTGCGGACGTAGGCGTCGCGAGGAGGACGAGGAGGCTCTTGCCGCCGGACCGATTCCTTGGCGAACGTGCGAGAGAAAGAGAAAGGAGGAGAGAGAGAGAGAGAGAGAGGGGGAGAGAGAGAGAGAGAGAGAGAGAGAGAGAGAGAGAGAGAGAGAGAGAGAGAGAGAGAGAGAGAGAGAGAGNGGGGAGAGAGAGAGAGAGAGAGAGAGAGAGAGAGAGAGAGAGAGAGAGAGAGAGAGAGAGAGAGAGAGAGAGAGACGAGAATATTTAATTAATCTTACAATTGCGTCATGAGATTTTTTTTCTTCTTCGGTGGAGAACTGTCGATATTTCGCGAGAAAAATTGATGTTATTACCGCTCCATATCTTATGCCATATCTTTTTCGTAAGTGTAGGATGGTTAATTGCTGTAGCAATTCCATCACATGAAAGTATGAGATATGAAAGTATGAGATATTGCGCATAATAGTAGCGGATCATCAAATTTTTGCCTCAAAATCAATTGGTTTTTACAATTTGAAACAAAATTTTTGATTGATTGAATCATGGACGACTGCGCATCCTCGGGAATGTCATACCTTGTATTTTTATATCATGATCACATCTACATGTACAATTTTTATTGTTTTTTTTTGTAGGTTTAGAGTATTTTACGAGCGAACCACTCGTAAAATATTAGTGCAATCCGCCGATATTGATGTCGCCGCGTCAAAACGCGCATTTGCGTAATTCGTCGCGTCACGATTCTCGCATCGTTGCGCTCCGCCGGAAAAAAAGGAAGACAAAAAATCAACAGCGACGGGGTTACATCCGGCGCGCGTTGCGTGTGCCATTCCTCTGTCTGTTCCTCTCTCTCTCTCCGACTCCCTATTTCTCTGTATCGGCAAATAAAAAGTGATACTTTAGTGACGAACGATCCGCGTCCGGTACGCGTTACGATCTCGCGTCGGGAATTTCGCGCTTTTCGCCCGGCCTTCGATGCGTCGTACAAATTTGGGGGGGTTGGCGAAAAAGAGGAAGAAAAAAATATGGACCCTCACCCTTCTGCGAATCGACCGGACGTACTAAAGTCGAAAATATTTTTCAGACTCGTACCCCGTGGCACACGAAACTTCGACCATCTACGAGAATCTCGCCCTTCTCTTTTTTTTTCAGCGAATCACTCGCTCGTGATAATTTATGAACGCGCCTGTCGTTCGCGTCAGGTGTACGCATTTTGTTATACACCACGGGGATGTATTTATTACGAAGCGCTGATTCTCGATGTCAAGAAAAAGAGCCGTAGGCGGCAGCGGGTCGCTCGAGGGAATGTGTTGCGTTAATCAGCGATCACTTTGATGAATTATTCAGTTTCTCTCCGCGATTAATATACACTTCATGAATATACGCATATTGTTAATTTTAATAATTTCAATAATTTAACGCCTCTCCTCGAGTTTATTTCAAGTTTTTCACTGGCAACGTCAGAATTACTTATTATTAGAAATGTAAATCCGCAATAAAAATAATTACTTGGGGAAAGTGCCGATTATAAAGTTTTATACGTTGATTCAAGACTATGAAGACCTCTCAAGATTACGAAAAAAAAATATTTTTCATCACTTCAACTGGTTTTTCGCGTATCGCATCTCCTTTGCAATTAGATGAGGTTTGCGCTTTAATCTGTGTTAATACGATATTTTTTTAAGACAGAAGGTTTGTATAAGGGACAGGAGATCGGGAAGTTTGTAGAAGGAAAGGGAAGGGAGGACATCTTTAATTAAATTAGAGACGATCGAAATTTACGAATTTATTTCAGGGAAAAATAAATAAAAACAGTTTTCTAATTAGATGTTATTACTACTATATTTAAAATACAGAAAATTAATTTGTAACACAAACCTTATTAATATATATATATATATAGGAATTTGTCATTTTGATTGTATTATTTAATATATTTTTAAAAGTTTTGTATATTACAAATTAATTTTCTCACTCTCTCTCTCTCTCTCTCTTTTATCTCAAATATCTCTATATCTCAAATATAATAGTAAATAACATCTAAATTAAGAATTGTGTTCATTTGTTCCTTTTTCTGAAATAAATTCGCAAATTTTCAACCATACAAACCTCCAATCCCTCCTTAATTCAAATACTGAGTATAATAAAAAAGCATAATGCGTGTTTTAAATGATGCACCTAATTGTATCAATCACCGGCAAGAGAGAAAAGTGTTCCGCAAAAGCTTCTCCGTCGAATGCGAAAAGAAAAGAGGACGGATCGAGAACGCGGAAAGGGGAATGCGATACGAAATGTCAAAAAGTTCGTGAACGCGCCGGCCGAATGGATACGCTGTTAATAACGTGCCATGGCGACAGAATCATAATTACGTTTCGTTTCCCCGATTATGGTGCGCTCATCGGGTTTCCGCTTTGTGCTTCGCTAGCTGATGAACGTTATGCGCTGCAACCGTCGATTTTAAATCGAATGACGGTTGCCATAGCAGCTCCTTCTCCGTTCTCGCCGTGACGAAGTCCGAAGTGCTAACCGACATCTATGGTTGGTCTATGATAGATTATACTGATCTGTCATCAACTGTGCAGTTCGCTTTCAAGAGTATATTCCCCATTTCCTTTCTCCATCTCCACTGCTCCAACATATTAATTAGTTTTTGCTGAGCAAATTATTTTCTATTATTTTCCCAAACTTACTGATTTAAAATCACGTCGCCGAGATGTCCGCGCTGTTCACGACGGCTTATAAAAATTCCAACTCTCGTTCTCTCACAGCATAATAAACGTCAAAAAAATATCCTTCGCGACCGCGTTCGACGGGCAGCGCATAAATCATCACGGCGACCCGCAACGTAAGGCGGCCGATCGTGCGAGGCAAATTGGAAGCTGCGAAGAAGCGTCGGACAAAATGCGCTCGACAATGCGGCCGGTATATCGCCTCGATAAATCAACGCTTCAGCACCATGCCGTTCACCGAAGAGGAAAAAAAAAAGATGAAGAGAGGATACTCTTCAAGGCAAATACCGGCTTACTCATCAGCAAGCGAGGATCGTAGTTACATTATTAATATCTTGGATCTGGCACGTACGTAGTGAAGAATTATAAGCGTACAAAATACGGTTATAATTCTTCATGTTCGTGTAAGCTTGAATGTACACAGTAAAAAACATTTTGTATTTGTATTAAAATCGATCCTTGTTAAAATTTTTGCGCTGAACTTTTAACATATTCAAGTGTTAATTTATATAGAATATAGAGGTAACTGTGTTATTCTTGATGTTAAAATGATACACAATTTATAAATAAATAAACAAATAATTTTAATAATAAAAATAATTTTAAAATGTAAATTCTGAAATAAGTGAGTAAAATGTTCGTGTTAATTTAACATATTATAAATATTATTTTTACTGAAGGAATATGCTCTCACAATTTGTTTCCAAGTTTAAGTATTAAAATGTTATATTTTTTAGTTAATTTTTTACATAATATCTGTGTTACTTTCATAACATATCTTGTGTTAATTTAACATATCTTGTATTAAATTAACAAAAAATTTCGATGAATTGTTTAGGACATGTAAAATATGATAAATTTAACACAAATGTTTCAACTGTATTACTTTATATATTTTTTATTATATTCTCTCTCTCTCTCTTTGTTTATGTTTTTTTCCTAGCTAAATCTTGAATTTCATTTGCTTGAGCGCTGATATCCTAGACCGATCGATATTCCTTGAGACTTTCGTAATATGAGAACAGGAAGGTTAAAAAGCGTACACGTCATCGTGCAAGTCACGGAAGGAAGAAAAGTACTAAAGGATTTCAAGAACCACTCAGCTCCCGCTATAATCCGCTCTCCCATAACCAATTCCTTTTCTCTCGTATACAAGGCGCCCAATTTCTTTTCGCTGTTGCTCCTTACCGACGCCACGTCGTATCATTCCGCACAGGGAAATCTCCGGAAAAGAATTTCGTAAACGAACGAGGTCGTTATTTCTGCCGCGGCAGGCGACCGGGAAGATTAAGAAAAAGCAGTCGCGCGTTTCGGAGAGGGACGGTTCGATCGCCCGATGAAGGACAGGAAGGACAGTGGCGAAGGTCGACGACGAGAGAAAGGAAAAATTCGATGGGGGAGGACACCCCACGGAGTACTGAGACGTCCATTTACACAGGATATTATTTTCCAGGTGCGGACGTGGGCCGAATGAAAACGCCATGGGGTGCCGACGTGTTTGAAGACAAGCAGGACGGCGGTGTTGGCGATTGTTGTCGCTCACACGACGAGGAACAAACAATCGTGAACGTGTGTATGGTGGGAAAAGAAGGAATTGTATCGGCGGTTTAGCACCTTTGCTGTCCTTTGATCGAACCAAATATCACTTTTTTCAGACGTTGGTATAGTTTTTACCATCACTTATTATCTATTCTTATTATCTATTCTCTTCATGCTTCTCTCCTCCTCGCCTTTTTTTCTTCTAGCTTGTGAACGTGCTCCGAGGAACGTTCTCGCATTGCAAGATGTCGCTTAGATGAAGCGATCTGATGAAAACGATATGCAATTAGGCGAAAGAGGAAAGAAGAGTCATTAGAATGAAATTAAATTGAATTGAAATTAAAAGTTTCGATAACAATAACTGTTTCAGTAACGAAATGAGAGAAATCTGTTAATTTTGGAAATTTATAAAGCTACGTCATGATAAAAATTGCAAACCGGGATATACGTGATATATATTTGAAAGAGTTTGCATCATCCCGATTTGCACGTAACCTAATTTGCAATTTTTATCACATTTTTTAAACTGAAGACAATTTTAGCGTAGGAAGTTCTCAATTTGCGTGACTGACATGGTTTTTATAAATTGATAGTGGCGAGATGACAGTGGAATGAAACGACAATCGAAAATCTTTCGTCATCTCGTTCGAAGTCGTTTGCCTTATTCTCGATTCTATGACGAATTGTTGAAAAGAATGGCAAACCTTCATTAAGAGTCGACCTAATTACGAAAGATCAAGAGCGAGAAAGAAGTTTCTTTCTTCTTTCGCGCAAAACCGATCGCTTGTTCATTGTTCAGAAGCGCACCAATCATTGCACAGGTCATCGTTATCGTATTTAAATCCTTTTCTTAAAAATTGGAAATTATTTTCGGTATGTAGAAACGAATAAAATACGCGTAGCCGTCATAGTTGACCTGGAAAATTAAACATCCGCCGACATTAGCGAAGAGGACATTGAGTAACACGAGAAAATAGACTGAAAGCATATATTTCTTTTTATAATTGCTCAGTTACCCTCAAAAAGAGGAAATCTAAATATACATTTTGGTAATATTAAATAATCCTTAAAAGAATTAATATTAAATAATTAAATAATCCAGAAAAGAATTACTTTTCTGAAAAAAAAATGCCAAATGTATGGCCAACTTTGTTGAAAAAAATTGGAGAAACAAAATAACACAAATTATTTTAATTACAATCTGTTTAAATCTGTTTCTCTTACAAAAGTAATGAATATAAGAAAGTATATTTGTGCTCCTTAATATGTAAAATTTATGTCTTATTGACTAAAATCTCTACACTTGTACTTTTATTTTGTACTTTCATTCTACACTTACACTCTTCGGTAAAATCAATATTTCCATTAAATATTAAAATCAACGTATAAATTATTAACATAACATAAATAACTCAAAATTATTAATTTATGCTCTTCAAACTGTTTACATTTTTCACTGCCATTTATGATAATTTTCAAAAATTTTCCTGTCCGCGTAATCTGAGAATGCAAACCTCTCAACAAACCTCGCAAACAAATATAATTACTGTGATTCGTGATTATGTAATAATTTATACATTTATTACATGATAACCGGAATAATCTCGATGGAGTAATCTGAATCGATCAAATGTTGCGTCACGTAATATCTAATAATTGAAGCCGGCCAATCGATCGATCGAACCGCTCGAGCATTCCGTCGTCGTCTCGGAGGAGCTCGAACCTCGATTTTCTTCTTAGACTCTCCAATTTCTGCTGGCGGTAGCGACAGGGGTTGGCACGATAAACGTTACGACTACGGAGAAATCACGCCGATTTATACGACGGCGCTTCCAGTAGTCATGCTAATGTCCCGAGCTAGACGTCTTTACCGTCCGCCGTCGCTGCTACGTCTCGCTTCTATTCCTGGTAAATAAGTAGTTCAAAAGCCTTCGATCGGCACGAAATTACCTTTCGCATTAGAAAAGGGGACGACTGAACTTGGGTTGAATTGCCGTGAGCGCAAGCGCGAGACGACGGACGTTTATTCCCGTTCATTCGACGAGACGCGCGCCGCTGCAGCAACCCCTTGGATTTTCGTAATACCCGTAAATCGTGCGATCTCCCACCATACGTATATATACACGAACACGCTCGCGCGCGTGCAGCGTAACGAGATGCTGGTTGCGAGTTAGTTTCAGTTTTAGGTTTCGGAGATCTCTAAAGAGTCAAACTTATGTTGGTATCTCCGCGATCTCCGCAACGCGAATTTTGCCTGAGAGAAGATATATTGAATACCGGTCCCGAAGCTTCCCGTATCTTGTGGCGAATCTCGAGTCGGTCTCTTCTCAGAGCTTTTAATGCTTAGCGTTAAATATTTTTACAATTAAATATCACGTTGGGAGATAAATTCGGCTGGAAACAAAATGCTGCGTGGCTATTTGTATCTTCGAGATTTAAGATTCATCGAGCCTTTTTAATTTCTAATATTAAAGCTAATTTCTTAATTTCTTCGGTGAGAACATTCGGTGTTTCTGTATAAAAGAGAGATAGAGACAGTGACAGTCAGCCAGAAATTTAAATGGGAACGCACGCATAGAAGTTGCGATCGAACACAGGAAAATATCTCTAACTTATAGTCGCATCTTGTGAACGACAAAGCTGCTTATCGCAATGTCGATATTTCGTAAATTAACTGTCGAATTCAGTTTCGCAGGAGCTGAGATAAAATTGAAAGGATATAATGGTATTGACGCATCTGGCACAGCTTATTGAATATCGTGAATATAGTGCTGCCGTGAGGATTGAGAAACTCTGGTATACATCCGCGAGCCATCGAATAATATTTCGATAATGGCTGAAGCGCATCTCGCAATAACACGACGCTCGTGCTGCAAATAATTCTTCTGAATCTCACCGCCAAGCCATTCCGATTCAAGAATTTTGACCTTAAAAGCGCGTTACCAAAATTGCAAATTGTATTAGGGGAACCGGAAGGTAATGTTAAGCTACTCTCGTGTATATTTTATTTTCATGATTGGTAACATTGTCATCAATAATGTTCATAAATAGAATAGGTCGATATTTTATGTTGTTGTTTTGTTGTTCACTTGACATTCTTGATTATGATGGTTTAATGAAGATATTAGGCATATTATGCTATATGAGCTTCATCGTAGAAATAATGTAATCATGGCCTACAGAAATATTTAGTGTTTATTCCAATTCATTGGATGTTTTTAAATGCCAACGATTCGAAAGATTTCGAAAAATTTCGACTTTTTGAAGTTGAGAGACTCTTTGAGTTCTCGTTAGAAAGATCCGTTATATTACATGATACCCTATGTACTTTAATAAAAAATGATCCTCGTTCCATACAGAATTTGACAGATGCGATACTTCGTGATCCACAGTACATACAATGGAAAAATTTGTATTAAATTTAACATATTTTACGTGTTCCAAACGTAAAATTCAAAACTTAAATTTTTGTGTTAATTATCACAAGATGAATATGTTAGAAAGTGACATAAATATTATGTAAAAATTAATACAAAGAAAAATGTAACACTTTGACACAATTTGCAAACAATTTGTAAAAGTAAAACATTTTTTCAGTAAAATTAATTAACATTTATAATTTGTTAACACACGTACATTTATCTTTTATCTTAGAATTTATGTTACATTATTTTTATGTTATTCTATATAATTCTATGTTATTTTTCACTTACTCTTAAATTATGTTATATTAATATATATTACTATAAATTGTTTCATTTACTCTTTTAACAAATGTTGAAATATCAATTTAACAGAAAATATTTAAATAACTCAATTACATTATGTTAAATTAACACTCGGATATGTTAAAAATTTAACACAAAAGTTTTAACAAGAATCAATTTTAACACAATACGAAATGTTTTATATTGTGCAGGAATATTTTCAGGAAATTGGAAAAGTACAAACACGGTGTTTGGATTCTTCACGAATTATGCGAATTAAAAAATAAATAAATGAATTATCATCATAAAAAATAATGAAGATTATATTATTGAATAAATAATATATAAATTATATTAATTGTATAAAATTATATATTATTTTTATATTATTTTTAAAAACGATATTTCCTCTAATAATATTTAGCAGTAAAACTGATACAAACTAAAATAGATAATATAATCACGCTTGATTTCTGAAATTTTTTACCGCGAAAATGATTCATCGAATTATTCTTCACTTTCAAGAATTTTTAAGATTGATTCGATGCTGCACGCAAAAAATTCCAATTAGCTTAATATTGTAATTTAAGTATGACGCGAAATTTAATTGTTGTTCGGTAAGCTGCTTCGCATCCTTCTTGGTGGTAAATTCAATTTTGTAAATCCTGCTACTCCGGCGATTATAATCTTCGTGAAATCTCTGATGGTGATTTACGCCTTGCGAATTGCACCTGATGTAACACTCTCTTCATACCTCATCGAATCGTTGATACGAAGACTTTCCGTAAAGAATAGAAAATATTTACTAAGTGAACTTTGTTATTCTACAGGAGTCGAAAATCTGTCGTCGTAAATTCAGAATCTCGCCAGACAATTCGTCAACGAGTTTCAAGCACAAACTTATATTAGACGTATATATGTTCATATTGAACGATATCGCTAAAAAAAGATTGATTTATTACATTAATTTATCGTGATATGAAAAGATGAGGATCTTAGAATAGCGGGATTAATTTTGCGATGGACGTTATCTTTAGCGCTAGTTTGATATAGTCAGTCTTCAGGTAGTCGATTGAGCGGAAATTACCCTTCTCGCGGGCAATTACCGTACATTACATTCGCCGGAAGTTTATCTCCCCGTAGAGCATTGTGGGCTCGTCGTGTCCGCGATAACGTAACGTTGACGTTAACGCAAACATCTTGTCGAGTATATAAAGCATCACCTCCGCAAGATATTTATTTGTGTATACCACGTATATGTACATGAATCAATTAGCAAATTAAATATACCGTTATTTAACGAATAATTATTCAAGTTTAGCAATTGTTAAATATAAATTAGCTCGCAGTCAATTAGGCCTTTATTACACGGACTGCATTATTCTGATCAATGATTAATTTGTAATACACATTGTTACATACTATCAGATTAATCGATAATCATCACGTACGGGAATGCTAATGAGAAAATTAGATTTGTTTCGCGTCAGGGTTCTGTTGATGCGAATGCACATCGATGCATTATGATTCCTTCACATCTTTGGCGAAGCTCTCTCGCCATTACGGTTTGTTCTCGCACGTCTGCGACGATAAAAGGGTTGCGCTTCCCCTCACGTGCACGTTCGAGAAAGAAGATAGGTACTCTAAAAGAAATTAAAAGTTCCTTCTTTCATCCATGGAACCGGCTAATGTATTTATGATCCTCTCGCGTCGGAAAGTTATCCCTTTCCGCGTTAAAGTACTGCTTTCGATTATTCGCGCGCGCGGATAGGAAGGAGCCTCCCGCGAGAAGTCGGTAATTAAATTGCTTGATTAACGCTGATAATTATTCCGCAAGTTCTATCGCCGGAAGCGCGCGAGAAAGAGAGAGAACGAGGGAGAAGTGAAGCGCTAAGAATTTCCCGGGTCGGCGCGGCGGGCGGCTGCCGGAGAAAATCTCAGAGCAAATTTGTCCCTGGCTGAGAGACAATATTTACGCGGATATTAGATAATTGGTACATTTCAGAGATTTTCGCAAGTGCTTCGAAGGCTTTTTAACCCTTTCCGAACAATCGATTCTCTCAAGCAGGTTGAATTAATTCTGCTTTCATCATGTATGTAAAAAAAAAATTTACGCCATAAAAAACTAAAGACAATTTTGTTTAAATTAAATGAATTAATTTATGATTAAATTATGGAAGAATAATATTAGATACCGTGTTTTAAGGATCACAAATATATGTACGCATAAATTATCATAAATAATGCTACTAACTGTAATTTTTTTCACAATGTACGGAAAGAATGGTTTTGCTGAAGTACCTAAAAATTTACACACTGTTAAATTTAACACAAATCACATGTCCCAAACGGTCCACTTAAATTTTTCTGTTAATTTGACACAAGACGAATATGTTAGAAATACAAACACATTCTTATATAAAAATTAACATAAAAAATGTTACACTTTGACACAATTGGAAACAATTCGAAAGCATTTTTCTTCAGTAAAATTAACATTTATAATATTAAATTAATACACGTATATATATCCTTTTTTTCATTTATCTTAAAATTTAAGTTTTCAAATTATATTATTTTTATTTTTAATTGCATTTTATGTTATTTGTTCACTTACTCATAAATTGATATTATTTTAACACTAAAAAATGTTAAGTATCAATTTAACAAAATATTTAAATAACATTATTACATAATTTTAAATAAATTAAATTAACACTTAGATAAAAATTTAACATAAACAAGAACTGTTTTTAAAACACACACACATACACACACACAAAATGTTTTTACTGTGTAAATACAGATCTGAAAATAACTTTATTAGATTATTAAAATAATTATGTATAATTATGCTCTAGCTGGTTGCTAGAATGTCAAAACTTTTAGCAGCGTCGCTTATTATGCTTGAGTTTCCTACATAATTATTTTGATGGTCCAACAAAATTATTTTCAGATCTGTATCTAGCAAAATTTTTAGATTCCTCAGCAAAACCGTTCTTTCTGTGTAAATATCTGAGAAAATGGCCGAAAGGGAGATTCATGATCTAAATATCTTTTTAAAAATCTGAAAAAGGAAACGGAGATAGGAGAGCAGAAGCGCAGTTAGATACGTAAGCCGGCTGATTCCGGCGAATTACAATGCGGGAATATCCCGCCGTTTCGTTCGCTTTTTCTTGCCCACGCCCTGTGAAAAAGCAGACGGAAGATAGGTGATCCACCCCGTCTCCTCCTAGCCCCTATTCGAAGGGATATTGCCAAGGCTGTGCGGAGGCGCGAGGATCTTCGCATCGCCGTTAATCATTCGTGACACGTACGTGGCGGGATTTAGCAAATAAATGAAATTATTACACGACGGAGCCGGTGTTGCCGGAGTACCAGAGGCAGTTGCGGTCGAGAGAAGGAAAGGAGGAGAGAGAAGAACGGCAGCATCTTCTCCAGGTTATATAGTGAAGCGTGATGAGCCGCTATTCCTGTCCAGTAGACGTGCCGAGTCGGTGGCCACCGTTGTCAAGATATATATGCGGCCGAAAGGCGTACAAAGAAGACGTTCGGTAGAAGAAATAATTTTGACGTACGATTAAGTCCTTCCGGGCGATCGATCACGCTTCCATTTCGCCACACGCATCCTCGGATTATTTATTGCCTTTGATACTCTATTTCACAGGAAGGAGACAGAGAAATTTAGGAATTAAAGGAAATAATGAAAAATGATAAATATTTATTTATATATTTACTCGATAAAACTTATGTACATATACACGGAAAGAACGGTTTTGCTGAAAGATTTAATTTTGTTGAACTATCAAAACAATTATGTAGTTCAAACTAGTTGCTAGAATATCAAAATTTTTTGCAGCATTGCTCATTATTTTTAAGATTCCAACAAAATTGTTTTGATGGTTCAACAAAATTATTTTCAGATCTGTATCCAAAATTTTAAATCTCAGCAAAATCCGTTTTTTCCGTATAATTGATATAAAATCCCTTTCCGAAAAGAAATAAGTTATCTATTTATTAGTAACGAAAAATAACAATGAAAATGTTATGTAATATATGCTTCTTTTTCGATTACATTGGAGACTAACAGTAATTTTATGTCAATACATTCATTAATCGCAAGAATTTTTACATAAAGGAAATGCTTTATTAGCGAAAAAATCTCACAATTTTCGAATCTCTTGAACGGTTACCGGAAAGAAAGCTAATATGGAACGATTGACTTTTTTATTTTCGTCGTTTAATCTTATCTTCTCGATGTTTCCTAATCGCGCACGAACTTTTTCCATTAAAAAAATAAAAAAATAAATAAAAAAATAAGGGTTAATGACAGTCAAACGCAGGAAACAACGCGTAATATTTAAAATATATTTAAGTGATAATGTTAATTTTTCCATTTTCGCGCTTATTACTCGCCCCGGCGTGGCACCGCGCCGCGGCGAGGAAGCGGTCACTCGCAATTTCCATCATCAGGGAAACGAATGACACGTAACAACGAATATTGTATCGCTCCATTGTACGATTATGCGCCGTTATAATTAATGAACGATTACGTAAGCGGCTTATATTGATTTTCGGTCCATCATAATACACTTATCGCTACATTTGACAAAACAATCAGTGGCATCGATAACGGCTTAATTAACATCTCGTGCAATTATAAATATATGAGCGGCACGAAACAGGAGCGAACGAGATTCTCGCGATTTGCCGCTCGACTAATGAGTACACATGTGGCCGATTATATCATTGTAATCGAATCAGTGTCCATAATTACAAGTACATGGAGCTAAATTCTTGCCGCGCATTTACCTCTTAGGCCCGTATTTATTTCTATTGTCACGATAACTTTACGACAACAAACTGTCCCTTTCTATACTTCAGAACAAGCAACAAATTCGATTTTTTATATATTTCGAAAATACATTACGTCTGAAATATTTTAATGCCAAGGAAATAACAGCAAGCACCTCTTGGCATCTTGCTAGTAACGAATATTCGTTCGATAACTTCACCATAAACTTCAAAAACATTTGACATAAATGCATATGATTGCCGATCATGACAATGTTAATAAAACTATGAAAAACAATCACTTTCATTGAATATGCAGTAAAAGTATGAATTATAATATAATAAGCGCGATATATTAAAATAAATTACATGCATGTGTAAATAAGACTGTCGTTATTTCTGGCTCGACCCTCGATGTCATTTCATAAATTTGTGATGCAAACAGCGACACGCAGAATCGAAATTTGTGGAAAGAAGTTTTTTTTTTACGCGCTCGGGAGTTTAAGGGAATTCGTATATTACATGCAAATCCTGTAGCGGAAGGGAGTAGATCCTAAATGAGGGTGACAAGGTCGCGTAGTAGAAAGCGAATTTCTTTTTTTCCCTCGCAATCCATGATAATTTATGATCAGTAGAATTTCATTTCAGGAGTAAAATTGTCGCGATAAATATTTTCTAAAGCACGCGTTTTCTATTCTAATTTTCTACACCGCGGATTCTCTGGAAATCCATCTCGGAGAAATATTTTTATCTTAGAAAACTAACTTTTATATAAATTTGCACGCATTTTTAATTGGATCTTGAATTAATATTTGCAAGCAAACAGCAGAAAATCGCGCAAATTTTTTTAAACTTTAAAATATATACACAAGTCGCGACGAGTAATGTAATCATGTCCCGCACAAAAAATGAAGAGAAAGGAAAGTGCATCATGCTTAAAGGCAGTTCGACCGGAAGGAAGTATATACATCTTCGTTTACAACTTTTCTTCGGTAACTCGACTAGAAGACCAGCGAAACTGAACGAGCTTTTGTGCGCAGTTTTGCGTGTTCCTTGGCGGTATTGTTACGTATCAAGCGAAAGAAAGTGCCGCGATTCCCACCGAAAGTGCGAAACTTTATCGCCGCGCCGCACATTGTCGAGCCTGACTGATGAAGACGGAGGGATGCGATAAAAAGACGCGCCCCGGAAATTTACGAGGGAGAGAACGTTGCAATCGCACGTCACGGTATCCCGCACTTCGCATTCCGCGCGGGAATAACGAAGACTATTATATATCTCGATAAAGTCGACTTAATGCGACGATGATGAGTGTCGTCGGGCTCGACATCGTCCTTCTCTACTCGTCTCATTCTTTTTCTATTTACCTTCTGCTTTTTCCCGTTCGTCTCTCCTTCTCTCTTTCTTTCCTTCTTTGCTTCTCATTCTTCATTCTTCATCGTGAGGCAAGAAAACGCGGTCGCTTCGGTCCCCGACAATAACAACGAGACCGAAATCGTACGTAGAATTTATATGCCGCCGCTGCCGCCACCACGAGCTGCTCGTCGAGATACGACCCGCTATTCTTCACGTCCAAATCCCCGGACTCGCGAGCGCGACGGTGGAAATATTTTATCTTTATTTAATCTCACCGCTTGTACGTCGCCGCGCCAGATGTATACGGATGATTTTTATTAGAGTCGGTGAAACGCGTACTTTTGCCGCCCGCGATTTTCCCCCTCGGCGCGTTCTCGTTGAAGCTGATTGTTAAAAGATGGGTCCGCATTAAAAAAGAAACAGAGACATTTTGGTTTGCAAATATTTCCTTTGCATGCGACGTTCGTTTTTATCTCGAACTCGGGCGAAATATATTCCTCGAAAGGATAGAACAAGCAGAATCGCGACTCGAAGATAAATCTCATGTATCTATTCATGTTCGGCTATTCATGTGCATTTTTATATACGGCGACGTTGACAAGAACAATATCGGAATAAGAAACATGTCTCTAACAATTAAAATTACTCCTATAGGCGTGTATTCATAGTTCTTGTTTTGAGACTGTCTTAAGTAATGTCTTAAGATGCTAATACGACTCTGTGATTAGCTTATGACATTAAAATTGTACTGTAAGATTGTAATGTAAGACGACCGTTTTACATAATCTTAAGATATCATAAATATAAGAGCACCGACCCTAAATCCCCTCTACAGCAGATCTCCAAGGAATATCCTAAAGACGTTCAGACGTTCCCAAGATGTCTCACGGATAAAGTGTGCTGTTTGAGATGCTACGTTTCTTAAAGAGGACGAACTGGAGCCATTTGTGTTTTATAAACACATATTGAATTAAATCCACTTTAGATTATCTATAAATCATATTAGAATCTAGAATATTTTTTTCTTTTACAATTTTATGTGTCAAAAAATATAAAACGTAAAACAATTGAGGAAAACATATGCATACAAAATACATCTGTTAAAGATACGTTACACGTATACATCGATGCGTGAAAAATTAGAAAAAACGCGTACCACTCTGAGCACGAATTATGGATCGTCTAGCAGAGTGGGCTTTGAAAAAATAAAATAAATACGAGGCGTTTGAAAATAATGCTTTTTGTCGCTGAAACAGTTTATTTTTTGACGCGTTCGCGTCCCTCCGGGACCATCGATCGCATAGGATATTTGCTGTATCGCTAACCCGAGGGACTCGCGTGACGCTCGTTGGAGAACGAAGCATTTTGTTAACCATATCCAGCCCCGCTGTTTTACGTGGATTCATGCAAGTCCCAAGCGTATCCGCCGTCCTCCCCATCCCCACCGTGTCGGCGGTATATTAAACGAGAAGAAATAGATTAACAGAACAGCGGCATTAATATGGATAATCGCGTAAATTTGCATGAACATTAATTCGCGCGCCATTTAGCCCTGTCACTGTAATACAACGCGACAACGACACTCGCACCCGCCATGACAGTACAAAATTATGTTAGCCTCACATCAGGAACATCGGCATTATTATCACCCCTGCGACGCGCCATTCAATTACCCGATGTAAAAGTTAATGCTATTGCTAATACGTATGTCACTGCATCATCTGTTTTAGAAGCGCATGTGAAAAAGGAACATACAATTCTAATTAGGAAAGAACGCTAGTAAAAACTTTGCTTTAGCATCATTACAGTGATTAATTAAATTGTTAAATTGATATACAATATTATTAAATTATATAACATAATTTAATAACAAAACATAGGAATTTTTTAAAATCATTCAATATTCTTAATTCATTATCTGTAATGAGATAGTGTTAAGTGTTTTGTTGAAAGAGAATTCGCGCTTTCGATTTGCTTCTGCTCCTCTTGTTTCGCAATTTCCATATTTTTCGACTGATAATGCTTTAAGACTATCGACCGCAGATCAAATAATACATCCGGATTCGCCTGGCTGTGTCGCTTTTTTTTGCATTCATTAACCCGCGACGTGTACAGGCAGAACCTCGGTATACCCGAGGGCTGGTCTATGCTAAACAGGATTAGGGAATCACAATGGGACCCGGAGTCCGACGGGGTCAGGATTCCTTAATAAGATTCATTGTATTCGCGTCCTGGCTCACGCTCGGACGCGGTGCGCATGTCCCGCGTAAAAGGAGTAAGAGGATAAAAAAAAATTAAAAAAGAAAAAAAATAGCGGAGAACACCGCGGAAAATCTCCCTGGCGGAAAGTTGTTTTTCGTGCGTCCATGACGCATACGGTCAGCGCGAGCGCACCGCGTGCACTCGCCGAGCACAAAGCAGTTTTGAAAGAGAAAAAGCGTGGGTATTAAAATTTTTCATCCGCGAGAACGCTCGCTGCGAAAATTAGCTGGATCCGCGCCGGACCGTTCATCGGACAGTCCAGAACATTTCGACCGAAATTATGCAGCTACTCTCTTTTTCGCGAAGGGAAACTACGACCGTGGTTTAATCACGCGCCCACGTGTTCGATTAGATAGCGAAAATTCGCGGAGGTATCCACACGAACGCCTCGAAATTGAGCATCCGGTTTTCTCCGCCGAGCAACATCGAGATACATCGTTAGGGAGGGAGGTTCCTCCCGCAAAAACTCGCGGGGTTAATTATCTGCACGGAACGACCGTAATGCACAAATAGGTAGACGCACGCTCGTATGCGCATTACCGGGGGTTGTCGAGTGCACGTGGTGCGGCGCAGCATGCCGCTAAAGAACGCGCCGCCGGAACGACAGCTTGCACCGACCGGAGATTTTCTCGGTGTCAGTGAGTCCGGGGTAACGGCTGGCTTCCGGCGCAGTCGGAAATGGAGCGTGGTCGCCTTTCTCGAGGGAAGCTCGCGCCAACAGATCGGAAGCGGTCGTCAACAGCGTCTCGGCGAAAGCCTCTTGGTTCTCCAGATCTTGCAATATCAGATAATTTAAAGAAAAAGCTCAGCGTGCCATTAGCTTAGTAAGAAATAATTCTCACGGGAGATATGTACACGTGTATTATATATTTCTTGGGAAGCTTGAAAGCTTCTTCGTCGAATTTTTTATATATGTATTTTAATAGATTTAATATCTCTAGTTTTAAAGTCAAACCTAAATTGAAACTTAGATTACGATAATGTTTTTGAGTCTTCATCAATTCCTTAATCCGACAGTAAATATTTGAAAGTCTCAGAAAGTATGCAACACTTCCTTCGAATCATCGCTATCATCGCGGACTTTCGTTGTTGTTTCGAAGTACGAAACTTCCTTGCGTCAGACTTCAACGTCAAGCGGAGGCGTTTCGTCTTCGAACAAGCGGAAATTTGAGATCTTCCCTTCGCAATCGTGAGCAAAAGGGGGAACAGTTTGTCGATAGCTGCCGCTAATTGCAATCACCGATTATCGATCGGCCGTAAGCGCGGGATAATCCAGGCGGGAACAAAGCGTCGCCGTCGAAAAAAAAAAGTAGACCGGTCCGGGATCGATAAATTAGCACAAGCAGAATCCGTCCGAGACAACAGCGGCAAGAACGGCTCGGCCGACACAACAACAACAACAACGGCAACTACAACGGCCCGCCCGAATGGCCGCGGTGTTATCGGAATTACACGCGATTTTAATCGCGTGTTGGTTTAACTAAGCCGTCGAATACGGCTGCGATATATTAATGAGTGTCGCGCACGCCGCGGTGAATCCTAAATACAGGAAGTGTGTACTGCTTTAATTGCCGCTAACGGTGACTCCGGTGCCCACCTAACGAGCATAATTAATCGATAATCCCGTCGACGCCCCCTTGCCCCACACCGGATCCACATAAGCGCCCTCGATGCCGTCGGCTACACGAAAACGCATAATCCGATATTAATTTACGTGCCCGGCTCATTACTGTACTTGAGAAAATATCTGCTATTTCGTAAACGGCCCGCCGATTTCGGTTCCGATAATTAACCTCGCGGGTCGACGTTCTAATTAGGTGCCAGAACGTATGTGAAAAAACATATGTACACGAGCGTCGGCACGTTTCAACGCGCAACTTCCTGTGCAAATAATTATAATATAATTAATAATTGCGCGCAACTCTCCGCGTTATTCCGCAAAATAAAACCGGGTCGAGTAGATTAATACTTTATTCAGAGAAAGCAGAATTATTTTCCTTTTCATTTTATTTCATTTTATTTTTTCGTCGCTGATGAGCGGATAAACCATCGCGATGATAATTAATTCCCGAGCGGTAACGAAATATTTACACGCCGTTGCGAAGCCCCTCGAATCCCTTACCTCGATCAAAAGAAAAGATTTTTCTAGGATTATTAAAATGAAACAGGCTCCTTTCAAATTAATGTCTTTATTTTAGTCGTAGATATAAAGCAATAAGAAAAAGACTTATTAACGCTGATGATTAATATTGACGATGTGCGTTTCATTTGAATAAACCGACCTTTTATTTCGTTAAAATTTTAGCCACGGGCTGTTCCCGTAGCAAAAAGCTCTGAGAAATTTATTTCTATCGATCCTCCGTATGAAATTTTTGCGCATAGGTCGCTTGAAATTCCAAACGAACGTCTCTGCGACAAATTGCAAAATTAATTCCCGAAATATCGACGACTTTGTAAGACTCCTATAAATTGTCTTGAATAGAACAGTCCATTCAGAAGTAAAACAAGTAGAAAAATGTTAAAAATTTATTCGTCTAATTCTAAATTGTCCACGTATCTCTTTATTCGATACTTCTTCGATTCATAAGATGAAATTGTTTTCTGACTGTGCTATTTACTCGTATCGATTACTAATATCAGCAATAATATCCCTCCGGCGTTGTAAGAGTTAACAAGTGTTTAGCTTTTGTCGAAACTCGATGAGAAGTATTTGCCGAACGGCATCGAGGGAGAAAGAGAGGCAGCGAGAAAGTCAATGCGCGCTCCTCTCGAAACTCGGCCTCGCGGAAAAAAAAGAGGATGAACGTACATGCGGCGAGCAGCGTGCCGGAAAACAAGCGGGACAAAGCTTAGCGCACCTGACAAAAAAGCTCACGCCCGAAAAACTCACTCACCAGCGCGCGACAAAAGACGAGCGCGAAACAAAACAGCGATGCGTCGTGCTTCGCGTCCCTGCATCCCTCGTCTCTCCGCCATCCTCTCCGCCATACCGTGACTTTTAGAAAACAAAAAACGCGTGAAAAACCTTCCGAAAAAATGAACTATTTTCCACGAAAAACAGAACCTCGTTCGATGCTCGGGGTGGAGGGGAGAGGAAAGAAGAACGCAAGGGCGGCCGGGAAAAAGTCAGAGGGAGATAAAGTCGCGTCAAGAGACAGATTCGTCCAGATTAATCGTGTCAGACAATTCGCGATGACATACAAAAAAAGACTTTTCGCGAAAGAAATTTCCGGTTCTTCTTGTGAAATGCGAGAAAATGATAGGAGGACAGAGAGAGAGAGAAAGAAAGAAAGAAAAAGGGAATAGAAAAGATAGAGGAAAACTATAGAAAAAAAAAGAAGACAAAGATGGAGTCCTTAATAAAATTTTTGAGACTCGCTTGCGTCAAAATCCTCGTTGTCGATAGAGAAATTAATGCACTTTTGGCAGCTCTTCCATCCCTTTTTTCCTGTTGTCTTCTCTTGTTCGCCACGCTCACGCTCTAATCCTTCCTCACACTCATCTCGAAACGAAGCTCATCTTCGCTCCGCATTCTCTGTGGGACAGGTATTTCCGGGAGGGATAGGCTCGGCGGAATGTTGGTAACAGGTTCTGCAGATATATATATATATCGAGAGTCGAAGTTACGTGGGTTTGGTCGACGGCGAGCGACGGTCCGTATGAAAAATTGATGTTATCGGACTTGGAAATTCATCCCCGGGCTTTCGACGGCGGGCTCCCACGTTGGTCCCCGGGATTTGTGCGATCGGTCTCGCAACGCGAGGGTGGAACGCGGCGAGGTGCATTGTGACGGGGCGGCGAAGAAATCCGGGCGGCTGTTTAAAGGGATATACGTTGAGCCGGGCGCAACCCGTCGGCGACACGAGGAACATTAAAATCGCAAACGACGCGGCAGCCTTCTCCGGACAGCCATAAGACAGTATCGGAAGTATCGGATAAGTTTCCTTCGACAGAAAGAATAAGCTGTGGAATACACATATCTTTCTGTCGATGTGACAATCGAAGAGCGTAAAAGTTATATATGGTACTATAAAAATCTGTATATAATATTAAAACTTATTTGAATTGTATACATATACGCATAAATATGTATTGTGTGTATAATATAAAAAAAAACACGAAAAATGCACTTACTGCAGAAATTCGTAATGCTTATTTACTTTCTATTACAGGATAATTAAACATTATAAAAATTAAACATGCACGATATACAAATTTTTTTCCTATAATCTTCTGAGAACTCGGGTTTCTCGTTTCTCTGACATAACAGCGAATGCGTCGCGTCACGAGGCGATATCATATAAAAAAAACCAGGTGTAAATTCATGAAAGTCGAGAACACCGCATGCATTTTTTCGTGAGAAATCTCGCGCGGAAATGATGAAAGTAGATGCGGAGAAAGGAGATAAATAGGGATACCAGGCGTAAGGAAAGCATATAGGAAAGAAGAGGGCAGAGATAGATAGACAGAGCGTTGATGGAAGGCTGGGAAGCCATCGTTTGCGTCGATTAGCCCTCAACCCCCGGCCGCTAATGGTTTACACACAGACGGCGGCGATGCCGCGAGGCTACTTGATAGCCACTCCGAGATAGAAAAGCAAAATCACTGTGTATTTACGGGAGATATTTTCGAAACGCGAAAATTTCCATAGTTCTAAAATAATCCATAATCATCGGCGAGTTCCGTGAGCCGAAGAAGAGCGCGATAATCTGACGAGCGTGTTTAATCGGACCGTATCTTTTCGAAAGCATTCTAACAATATTACAAGTCAATTTGAACAAAGAGATAAATAAAATGTACATTAATCGTGTGCATTAATCCTAGAATGTTATTAATATTGAATGATACAATAAAAAGAAGTGAAATTAAAGTCAAAGACGAGCAATTGATGTTTACAGATCTAAAAAAATTTAGATTTAATAATTCCTATTGATTACAGCAATAGTTAAATTAAAGCGATACTAGTTTCAACCTTATTTGGTTTTTTTCAATCGCATAGTTCTAATTAACACTACAATGAGTTTAACATTTTAAACACATAATTCGCATAACGCTATATTCAACTTGACTAAATTCCGAGGCTTCGTTACTGAGTCGATTTTCTGTAAGCGATGTTGTCTTGTTTTTAGAGCCTCTAACTTCGTATCTGTCATTTCCTCTACATGATATACTACATGTAATATGATGTAATTAAATGTAATTATGTTTAAGCAATATCTGAACACTTATATAAATTTGACAGATTGAAACAGATGTGTAGTGACAAACGTCTGTTGTCGTTGTCGGAACGAACGAATGTGAGCATTGCAAAAATTGTAGCTTTATCCAATGTCAAGCGACGACGAATGTATTGTTTTTATTATAATTTAAAGATACCGTTGTAATTTTTGCAATTTTTGTAATTTTGTTTTCACTATTTTTTATTGTATGACAATAACGAGCTAGACTAAAATATTTTTGAATGATACAGTTTTGTGTAGTAATAATGTGCTTATTCTTTCTTTCTTTTTAAATTAATAATTAAGTTATTTGTGTTCATAAAAAGATTAGATTAGATTAGATTATAGATATTTTGCAGATAAAAATGAAACATGTATGAAAATCTTGTGTTACATTAATTATGATCTACTTCTTTGGGCGTAAAAACACAAATAACTTCATTATTAACTTAAAAGGAAAGAAAGAATAAGCACACTATCAAATTCAATATTTTATTGCTATTTATCATCTTGACAGTAGACATAATTTAGTGCTCAATGATCTTGCTCTCAAGAGTGGGGGGTGGAATATCCGCAGGTTGCACGTCAAATTTGCGTGCAATTACTACACACGGAAAGAATGATTTTGCTGAAGGATTTAAAATTTTACTGGATACAGATCTGAAAATAATTTTGTTGGGCCATCAAAATAATTTTGTTAGAATCTTAAAAATAATGAATAATGCTGCAAATTTTGATATTCTAGCAACTAGTTTGTACGTTCTACATAACTATTTTGATAATTCAACAAAATTATATTTTTGATCTTTAGCCAGTTCAAATTTTAGATCTTTCAGCAAAACCAGCCTTTTCGTGTAAGAATAGTTAAAAAGAACGTTTTTATCGGGAACAATCGTAATTTACATTTTCTGCTGACGCTGCGTATGATAATAACGACCAGAAATTGATGTTGCTATCCCCCAGCGTTTCATTATCGTTATTATCGCTTAGTATGTTATCACATCGAGTCTTTTCATAGCGCATTTCTTTCGGGGGAATGGTTTTCCGGTCGTTTGTTCCGTGCTATCCCGGAGAGGGTCTCCCGGAGGAGTTTCTCGAACTTTTTGCGGACGCAATCGCGCGCGAGAGATACGCGCGGTAGACTGCGAATCACCGATCCATTCGAGTTTATAACAAATAAACCGTTTCATTGTTCTACCGTTTCGCATGTCGTTTGTCGTTTGTGCGCGTTGCGTCGAAATCGCGCGTCGAAACGCTATCGCGAATCGATTTTATGGCAAATAAAATGTTGTTTTCGCCCTTTCGCTACCGCGCTCTCCGACCCGCTCTTATTTTCACGGCGCATCAACAGCACGGCCATAGAGATTTTTCACGTGTACCGGCGGGAAACGGCGGGAAATTTATAGTCAATGAAAATCCCGCCCCCTCACCCGCCCTCGCCCGCTGTTCTCGACTTTAAGATCAGCTGTGAATTTTAAAACCTTCGCGCCGCTGTATAAAACGGGAGATATGGCAGATAATGCGATAGCTCAGGTCGCTGCACGAGCACGGAAAGCTTCCCTTCGCGCCGGGATATATACTTGGGGGGCTTAGCTAATGGAAAATCACGTCCTGTAAGTCTTTACTCTCGCGCGTGACGAGAGCGGGCTTCTCGTCGAAAAATAACGAGCGATTTCTGGAGCCAAAAGCAGCGTTTCGACGAGAAGCGCAAACTCGGCGGAATTTTCGAGATACGCAAGTATCAAAAGAAGAGAGACGGGGGGAGAGGGGGTTTATCGCGAAATCTGTTATCCCGAGTGTGCGCGTGTAATCGGCCGGCGAACGAGCGTTATGACTCGAGGATTGCGAATTTCACGGTGACGCGTTTCACGATTTTCGCGCGCGGAAAGGGCGAGACAATTTCGCGCGAGGCACGCGGGGCTTTTAGAGGAAATTTAGCGGGTCGCTCTCCCTCGAAGCGGAAAGGACAAACGAAATTCACGAAACGTCTCGTCGAGATTTCGAAATTTCACGAACGGCTTTCCGCGTGCACCGCGTCACGATCGAGATTTTTGTAGACGACAATCTGAGAAGGATCGCATTAAAAATTGTGGAAGCTGAATTCTGTGGTACGTTTGTACAAGTCCGCCTGTATTTTCACCGCATTTTTCTCGTCGCGACATCATTTTAATTTCACCTGCTGATCTTGTTTCATCAGGTTTAAGATCAAAGAACCCTTTGGCGAATTGAGCCCGGGAGATGCGAAAAGCAAGATCTTGTCCCTCGTTTAATTTCAAGTGGGCTCCACCTCTAGGATTCTAATTTGGCGGCTCAATGGCCAAGACGCGCCAATGTTTCGAGAAAGAGAGAGAGAGAGAGAGAGAAAAAGAGAGAAAACGGTTCCCGGCTAAATTTGCGCTAATGAAGGATCCGCTCCAAATTCAGCGGAGGATTTATAATCGCGGAGAAATATAGAGTTTCCGGGGGCGCGGTATGGAGCGCCAGCCCCGAGGGGAAACAATGCTCGTATATCTGGTCCGCGTGCGCGTCCCAATAAAAAAACATTACGTACACCGCTCGCATTTTACCGCGCCCGCATGTAATTCGCATGCGTTCTCTTTTACACACGGATATAACGCGCGGCCGCGAGAAACGAGCGCGGAGGCGAATAAAAATTCACCTTTGCATACGCGGAAATCCACGTTAAGGTGACTGGCTGAAACGTTATTGCGCCCACGGATGTTATTGCTTTTTGCGTAAAAACCCTTTTCGCGGATTAACCGACGCCGGCATCGCGACGTTTCTCGTATAATCGAAATTGTGTCGAAAGTGCTAAATGTAACAGAGCACAAGGGATTCATTAAGGGATAGAAAATTAATATAGTTATATTCGCGGGTGCGTGTTTCGTTTGCTATTAGCACAGAACGCGGAGGCGCGTTCTAAATTCTGACGATCCCTGTTAGAGCGCCGTGCGCGGCAGCTGTATACCACCGTAATGTCGGGCCACGTAGCAACATGAATTACACGACGTTATCTTGATATATCGTAACAGTGTTGCCCGATAACAGCGTTTAGCTATAAATAGATGACTTTCGCGCGGAACGATTTTCGTCGGCCGCGCTACATTCGATACACGTTGTTTAGAACGGAATTAAATCATCTTCTGGAATCGCGATTGGATTCGATACCCTGGTCGAATCTTTTCTCTTTTTACACACACACAAAAACACACACATACACATTGATACTGTATCATCGAAATAAAACGCCGCGCGCCAATCCATGTAATCCCCGTTCGATTTCATGGATTTACAATATTTGGCCTTACACAATTGATGGCAATCCCGCTACAGCTTTGTCAAAATATCATTGAAATTCCTCGAGTATTTATAATTCATGATTGGCGCATAAAAGAACGCGAGAAAAATTTCATCTAATTTCTTACGTTTTTTAATGATAATTTTATTTAGAAAATAAACATTAAACGTAGATATTTTATGTGTGGTTATGAGAGATACAGATAATTAAAAAGTAAAATAAAAATTAATTTGTGAACATGAATTATGTAATCATTTATATATGTATCAACTTATTGTTTAATTATATCTATAACATTGTTTACGTTTTTATCGAGGTCAGATTAATCCTATGTCACAGTAATTTTATTGAGAAATCATGATTGTAATATTAAAGATTTAAGAAATGTACGTATTTTGACGTGAAAAGTAATAGTGAAAACGTATCGATGCGTGGAAAAAAATAATGTTTTTTGCGCGTAACGATTTCAGCCAGCTGTCGTTGTCGATATTTCTGATGCTTTATTCGACACAGAATGAAATCATTTTGCGAAATCGCCATTCGGTTTGAAATCGCATCAGTCGGAATTGGATTTATTATTCCATATATTCATATCTACCGTATTTAAATTAGCGAAGATCAATCGAGTAGGACCATCATAGGTATATTACTTTACGTCGTACAATTCACAGTATCATATTTTTTAATAATCCGCCCAGCATCACTATTTCTCTTTATTGGATTATATTAAAATTAAATTAAAATACAATTTCGCAAGTTTGAAATAGAATTAAAATGGAGCGAGTATTATATGAATAATTATTTTTACGCGAGAATCAACGGCACCATATAAATGCCATTTGCAAAATTATATTTCAAGTTTCTATTCGTTTTTCAGATTTTTACTCAATTTTAGTCTCTTTTTTTACAAAGATACAAGATAATTATATAAATTTAGATATTCATTTCTCAGATTTTTAGCTCATATTAGCTCATAAGCGAAAAAATAATTTATAATATCAGCCAAATGTCAATAGCTTCGAACTTTTCTGTCATTGGCCAAAAGTTGGCTATTAAAAATAAGGCACTTGCTGTGAGCTACACTTTATTGAAGCTGAAATTAAAAATTAATAAAAGTACTTTAACTCGAGCAGAAATAAGAGGCAGCTATTGTTCAATATTTTATACGTGTAAAAGTGTTCGATTCAGCTAAACATCATTTGGCTCTAGCAGCGAATACTTTTACATTTTAATTATATTTTAATTACATTTTCAACTAATAAATCGAGCTTCGGTTGCAATACTGTTAACATCTTATTGTTAACTGCTAGGACTATTTTAGCTTTGGCTAATCCTTTTTCTGTGTGTACAAAGATAATTTAGTAAATTTACGAGATAACAATCGAATGATTCTCAAATCAAAGCGCAAATTTAAATAAATGTCCAAAATTAACGAAACTATATTTTGACTAACAAATTCGGAATTCCTTAGTCACTACGAAATCGACTAAAGAATTGACAAAAAATTGCTAATAAGAATGAGAGATGGCGATACGTATATTTCGACGAACGAGCAACGCCGAATAATACTTACGTAATGATAGCTAATCACGCGTTCATTCTGCATGTTCCTCGTTTCACGCTCCATCTAAGCAGGATTAAATCATCCGGATGAGTTCATGATTCGTGGCATGAATTCACGTCGAATCGGGCACCGAATTGGATAAGCTTTACTTTTTCATAGCCGTATCCGCGATCGACCCGGCGGCTGCCCCCAGCCCGCAAATCAAACGCGCAAATCTCGTTCTCGCAAATCGATCCCTCCCGCCCTCCAATCGATCCGTCCCGATATCCGACCCTGTCCTCCGACACCCATCGTTGCCTCTTTCTCACTCTCCCCCTATTTTTCTCGTGGCAAACGTCTCTCCGGCATTTTCCTGGCACGTGTTATTTTATTCACTCCTTTCCGTTCCATCGCGATTGCGTTTCCCGTATGAAAAATTGCTCGCGTTAAAAGCGAGCGCGAAAAAGCCCCGCGAAATACAGATATTATTGTCCAGAATGTCTCGAATTTTCCGCGATGCGGATTCGTTCGACCAATTCTTTGATCAATGAGCAATCGAATAGAAATTTTAACGAAAATTGTGAATTTACGCGATAAAGAGAGTGAACTTCTTTCGACAGAAGATTAATTTAATTATTTTCTCTATCGATTTAGTTTGGACTATTCTATTTCGAGTGCTCGAGTATATTATTATTGTATGTTATTACGAATTGTTTTGTGGAAAATAATACGGTAAAATAGTACTGTGTTGTATTATTATGTTGTATAAACGAACAATTGTTATAAATAAACAATGCTATTTTCAAATTTAATCTCTCAATTTTTCTCACTACTACGCAATAATAATACTTAAAAACAGTTCCGTGTTATTTTATCGGTTAAACATCCGCACTTGCAAATAATAATAAAATAAGTTATGAGAAACAAATTTCCTGTGATCGAGGTAAAATCAACATCGGCGATTGAATTGAATAAAATAAGTATTTGCATTATTTTTATGAACATACTGCTTATTTACAATCGAAAAACACTGAGAATTTTCAGACGCGACCAATTAAGCATTCGCTTCTTTGTACGCGATACTATTATGGGGGGATTGTGTATATAAAATTCCCGTATACAGAATTGCGTCGGACGCAAAATCGCATCGAACGCAGAATTATGAATTCTGTTTGTTCAAACATTCGACAATAATTAATTATGTTCGCAAACACTGCTGGATCAATTGCGCAATGAACGTCATTTGGAGAACGTATATTTGAGATTGTCAAAACCATAGGACATTAACCGTAAAATCTATCATTCGCCGTAAATTCTCGGTTTATCATTAATTAGCTTCGAATTAGATGAAACATTCGATAACGTATCATTAACGGTTATTGCAACTAACGAAACAGATTATTATTTCTCGCATTTCTGGTTGCATAAATAAATAAAATTTTTATGAAACCATATCATTTCATAAAAAATTAATGTTAAAGAGATATTTGTTATCTTGACGATACGCAATTAGAATGAACAATTAATGAATAATTAGTTACAACAAATATTGACTAAAAAAAAGGATGTTAATTTAAGAAAACGCTTGTTGTAAAGGGATAATAATTAAGTTTCAGGAGATCACAAGATAATTTATTCGAAGATTTCAATTGGCCTCTTCGATTTTATCTCGATATAGAATCATCTCATCATTTCCGCCATTCCGAGAGCCGAAATACATGACGCAGCGGCTTTTCACGCTTCTTTAGAGCGTGGAATGGGGCTCTTCGCTGCCTCGTCAGATATTCGGAGAGTTCCATTCGAAGGAAACTACCGCCTGATTGCTGGGTTAAGCTCCATCGATATTCACCCAGTCTGTTCTATCATCCCGGCCGGTATTATTCAGAGGAAACAGCCCGGAGGGATTCGCGAAAGAGAGACAGAGAGAGAGAGAGGAAGACTCGGTCGGGGCGGGAGAAAGGAGGTAGGGGGGTTGACGTTGACGTAAGTCAGGGATGAGGCCAAGATTGACTGCGCGTCTGTAGCACTTGTGCCTGGAATTACCTCCGACAGGTGCTCCGAGCATTGCTAATATTATGCGGCACCGTATTTTGCATGTTGAAGGTAAACGCCTTACGCTAATTGCGATTTAATCAAGCGCAATAGTATGTTATGTACGTATGTCTATCGTGAATTAAATAACGGCCACATATGCGTGCGAATTTGTTTGACATTCCATGTGGATTCAAATGAATTTTATCCGAAAACATATTGAATTCACAATTAATCTACTATCGTCGGTGGAATTTTGTACACAAAGTTATCGTTTTACTTATAATAACGACTTATATATTACGACTTATTCATGGTAATGATTGAACAATTTAGAAGACCACATTATCGAGATATTTCGTATAAATTATGATATAACACACACACACACACACACACACATCATATATACACGCGCGCGCGTATCTTATCAATAATTAATATAAATAGCATGCTCTAGAAATACATATTCTAAAAATTGTCTTGTAAGTTTCAGATATTTTTCTGAAAAAAATCTTAAATACATTTGTAAAATGTCTTTTGGTAAAATCTTAAAAACTTAAACGTCTTAAAGACATTTTAAAAAGATTTTAGACATGCTTGCTAAGTGATATCTTGATATTAGCAACATTATCTTTCTTCTCTCTGGAAACGGACAACGATCTCGGGGCATAACGGGTGAAACACAAGACAAAACGCAAACTGTGTACCTTGTACACAGCTTGTATTCTTTTTTTTCCACGTACCTTTGCAATATCGCGATATTGTGGCCGCGCGGCGACCACGGCTGGGACGTGAGGAGAGCCGTCAGTGGAAAAAGAACGAAACGAGTCGGACAAGGGGATTGAGGGCCGCGTAAAAAAGGAAAATACGGCGTAACTGCTTCTCTCCAACTGTGGAAGTTTACCCATCTTGTGACGAAACTACTCTAGCGCGATCTGTCGCTCTCGTTTATTCCTTCTGTATCCGGCGCCTTTTTCGCCTGCACCCCCGCAACCTCGACGAGCTCTTCGTAGTCCTTTTCTCCCTCCGTCGCAGTCCCCTCGCAGACTCGCTTCTCGTTCACCTTCGGTTGTCTTCTTTTTTTCGTTAAGAACCGGTCATTATTCTTTCATTACGCACGGAAATTCTGATAATTCGATTTTCTTTTTTTTTCTATCGAGAGCGAGTGTTGCGAGTGTCCTTTTCTGTTCTCCTCCTGAGTAAAGGAGCTTTTGAAATAAGCATGAATCCGAACATCGGGTAATCGGCCGCGCGAAATAATATATAAACGGCCGGCTCGAGTGTCACTTATGCCATCGTAAAATAATGACAGCGAATGTCTTCGAGGACGCTCGACTTCGCAGCGAAATAGCGAGGGTCGAGGGAGAAAATTTAGCGACGCGAAGTGAGTAAAGAAAGGAGCAAATTGCCGTAACGATTCCGCGTAATTTCTTCGCGTTCGATAATAATCACGATGGTTACCAAGAATCGCAATCGGCTAAAAACGACGAAGCGTTTTTCGCAAATTCCGCAAATTCCAACCATTTCAATCGTCATTTAATATAATATAAATATTAATATCATTCTTAACATCGAAATCTCGAATATCCAAGCACATTTCGGGCTTGACATATCGCGAATTGTAAAAGAATCTCCGAGGGATCTTTAGCTCGCGTATTTTCCACGGCTTAAGTGAATGCATATAATTTCGGAATGTCACGGAACGTCATAAAGGAAAGGGATTAATTTCGAAAATTAATTTCAGCGGAAAAATTAATTTCAAAGGACACGAAGCGAGAGCAATTTCTCGCGAGACCGCGGTTACACGCCGACTCCCATTACGTGAAAGGGCACTTTACGGGACATTATCGCGCGCAGGACCTTATGAAGCGTAATTGCGGAAAAAGGAATATTTCTGCTTTAATGCGCGACTGCGAAGCGCGACGCGACGTTTGAAATGATTTCATAATTCATAAACGGCAAGGCGGAATAAAGCAAAGGGGGGGAGGTCTTGTGTAAATCTCGTTGCTTCGCTGCTGCGCTCCCCTTTCTTCCCTTCGCTCCTCTCGTCCTCTCGTGTTTCATGATATACCGCATTCCAGTCTTAGAAGCGATATATCGCTATGAACGTTACGACGATGTGAAGAAAAGCGCAGGAGAACGGTCTGAGCATAAAAGATACGGAATGAAAGAGTTCGCGTTCGTTGATGGAAAAGAATTCTGTAACAGGCGATTAATACGCCAGTTTTTTCTCTCGGATATTACGGATGCCTCGCTTTGGCGCATTGTTTTTTTTTCAGCGATACGAAATTTTGCTGATGAAGCTGGAAAATGTACACGATAAATTTCGAAATAATCCCGGAATTATTAGAGACGCGAGGTGTAACTATTTTACGTCGCAACATTATCGATTGTAAACTGGCCCGATATTTTTTCCTGGTAACGGAAAAAACTATAAATTTTAAATCGCGCTGAAAGTATATAAAATGCTTCGAATCAGTCTTAAACAAGTAACGGCGCGTCTTTATACATCGTACTTACTTAAAATTTACAGTATAAGAACTTCATAAACTGCGTCTCAATTTGTAGCTTTGAAGATTCAATAGATATTGAATCGTTTGTTTAATGAGTCTTAGAAAAAAAGCACACTTTTTCCGTGATTTTTAGCGATTACAAGAGTGAGATATAATTATATTTTTTTAAGTTCACATACACGACTTTAATGGACAATTGAAGATTTAAGATATTCAATTGCATATACAAAAGATAAAAAATAAACGCACACGGAAAAAATGATTTTGCTGAAGTATCTAAAAATTTGGCAAAATACAGATCTGAAAATAATTTTATTAAACTATCGAAATAATAATGTAGGACGTTCAAACTGATTGCTAAAATATCCAAATTTTTTGCAACATTACTGATCATGCTTAAGCTTTCTATGTAATTATTTTGATGGTCCAACAAATTATTTTCAGATCTGGATCTAGCTAAGTTTTCAGATATTTTAACAAAAATATTATTCTTTCTTTATGTACAGATCATACATTTCTGCAAGAATGAGATTTCTTGTTTTCTCATAGCTCGGGAACGACTGGTATCTCAAAGTTTTATTTTGGGAAAAAATTAATTTTTAATTGATTAAAGAAACCGATCCAAATTAAAATCATAGGAGTCCTAGAGCATGTTGTGTGAAGTAACACGTCACACACATATAGCAAAATTTTTCTACTCTCCATATTATATGACCTCGTAACTTATTTTCTTCGCTTGGACATGCGTGCCTCAAAAAAAAAAGAGAGGGAAGAAAACCAGAGAAAGAGAAACGCGAAAAGCCACGAAAAACGCGTGACAGCAATGTGCAGGCGCGTCTCGCGAAGCTGAGTCTCTATTTGCGTTTAGAAAACACCGCGGATCGGTATAATGAGAGAATCTCGGACACGCTGCAACATAGCGGGGCGGTGGCCCCGTTATTATTCAAATTACACGGCGTCGTGGTTGCGCGACGTAAAATGGCTTGTAACCCGGGCTTACACCGGCGACCGTCACCTGCGCATTTTCCGACGAGAGTATGAAAAATTTATCGGCGCGCACATAACCGTCGATCTTTATGCGGTCGTTCTCCTCCCCGTCTCCTGCATCTCCCCCCAACCCCGTTAATGGCCGCGATGCATTTTCATCGTAATACAAAATCCAACATTTTTTACTCTGCGCGAATAGTGACTCGATAACGACACATTAAATGCGAGGTTGCGAGTATGAAAAAAAATATAGCGATACGTTCCTTGTCGTTTTCAATCGCGATTCAGGAATAATATCACGCGATCGCTATTTCCATCATCATTCGAAAAATAAATAGTTTTTGGATATAACGATGTATTTTTGTATAGCGTATATAGTATATTTATAATAATTTTTATATGTACAGAGTGTATTTTTAAAACTAACAGTGTGACAAAGTATAGGATAATTAAAATATAATTATCAAGTAAAATAAATTAAATCAATAGCGAAGAGAATTTCTAACGTCTCGAAGAGAATCCTCTGTTTTACGATCAAGGATCGTATAAGATTTTCCGATTTAAAATTTCGCTGATGTGATTCTGAAAACCTACCATTTCAGCTGATTAACGCCTTGCGATACTTGATTTATCTCTCATCCGAGAAAATTCTCTCGCTCCGCCGGTGGGTCTTAAATCGTCTTCGCCTCAATCGCGATCGGCGCGGCGGCGTCAGGAAAGGCGACGAGAAAGGGCAGCTCGTTGAAACTCTAGGAGAACAAGCGGGGGTGGGAAGGGTAGGAGACCAAGAGAAAGAGAGAGGGTCATATATATTCGATACGCGATATCTATTACATAGTTATAGCGGTTCGCCGTTTATGGAGCCATACTTCACGCGGAATTGAGCTCCGACCGTTCATTGTGTCGATCACAATGGACGGATTATAACGGCCACTGAACACTGGCCATCTCCCTCTCCCTTTCTCTCTCTCTCTCTCTCTCTCTCTCTCTCTCTCTCTCTCTCTCCCTTTCCCACCTTGCCATCCTCTGCTCTGTGTCCTTCCTTCCCTCTTCTCCAATTTCTCCCTTTGGCGCCGGTGCAACCCTCCGCTTCACACGTGCGATTCCTACACGGATTATAACTATCGGTCCGCGTCATCAATGAGATCCGGGGAAAAGGGGAGGAAATCCCAGAAATCGCCACAGGTCGCGATCGTGGAAAAGGACTGGAAAAGGGTCGGGAATTGAGCCGCGGGCGAGAAATACCTCCGTCGGGCGCGTTATTGCAGCCGAGAAACAATCGTTTCAATCGGATGACAAAAGCGAAACTCATCGTTTTATTCTCCCTTATCCCGTAATTGGAAATTGGCAGCTATATGGCTAATATAATTGAACTAACGCGAATATGCGAATTATTAACGATGTCTTTATCGAACCTCTTAAGATGTCAATCCTTCTCGTGATTGTCGTTCGTAAAACATCAAACAGAATATGAAGATAATTATATGAGATACAAGATTTATCAAAGTATATAGTCAATACTTTAAATTTACAGCGCACCATACATCGTAATATACTGTCACTCGCAGTAAGGTGCCACAAGTGTTAGCGTAGTCAGCACACGAGAGAAATTAAGATTTACAGATGGACGCGAAAAAAAATTCTTCTCTCTCTAAAATTCCGCGCGGAATATCTCCACCGCGGCACGCGAATTTCCGCCCGCAATGCACTTTTCCGCATTCCTGGATCTTCAAACAAAAACTCGTAAAGACTCATGCCATGTAACGCGCGTCTCTCGCCTACTTTCCACCCCCCTCGTGAAAAACACGAGGCTTAATGTCCCGTATCAAGAATGACGGCTGGCAGGCCGGTGAAGTACGACTGGAACGCCGAGGACAGCCTCGACTCGTTCCCTCCTCTCCTCCCCCTCTCACGTTTGCCCCCTCGTTCTACCCTTCCTCTCTCGCCCGCGTCTTTCCGCGCCTCCGCGTCTTCTTTGTCCGGCGAATTTTCGCTTGTCAATAGCACGCGGTGGTCGAGTCTGTCGGCGCTAAAGAAGAGGATTGATGGTTCCCTCGCATTTAAAAAAGGAGAAAGTACCCAAGGGAGGACAAGCGAGGGTTGGGAAAAAAGCGGATTTCCTTCCTTAACGAGGCTTCGTTATATGCATCGGCGCGCCGTCCCTCATTGAGCTGGACGTCACCGACGTCAGGATTCATAATCACGCTTGAATAAATTGTTACAATAATCGGCTTACGTTATTATTGAGATACTTGATAAATTAAAGCGTCACCATTGAAAAGATTATGCGATCGAATCGTTAAAAGAACTGTCTAGTTGGAATTTTTGTAAAATATTTATAAAGGGAGAAATTTTTTTATAAAACGCTGTCGATACTTATCTTGCTATCGTTTGTCTGTCGGTTGTCTCATGAACTGACAGATTTTGTCTTCGCTATTTTACGAGGAAGTAAATTTACCTTTCTATTAGCATAATTACACTCATTTGATACCCGGGATGCTAATACCGCGGAAGAATGCACGCGGGTCCAAGTTAATTATTCGAAATAATTAATATGGATGCCGCGAGCTTTTTCGTGAATATAAAGATAATTGGCGGTAAACACACATGGGAGAACGATATATTTAAATATCCCGAAAAAGAGCGCAACAGGTACGGCCAATGGATAATACGCACATCTTCTCTTTTGTTCTTTATTAAAGTTTTCATTAAATAAAATATTCTATCAATGTCGCTGATAGAAAAATAAATCATATTGCAGTAGAAAATTCGGGGGCTTATTCTCACTCTGATTATTTCGCATCGAATAAATCAAAATTAAACGTTATTATAGAATATATACATACTGCCCCATGTTTTCCGAACTTTTTTGTGTAAATGCATTTGCATTTTTTGCTAATGCACTTGTATTTTGCTAATAAAAAACTGGCAGTGCATGCATGATTGGACAACAGAAATTTAAATTAAGTGTCGGTAACTTTTTCTCCATCTCTTCTCCCCTCTCTCTCTCTTTTTCCTTGAAAAATAAATAAAAAAATAAAGATGCCTTTCTTTTCAAAAAACTTGATTTTTTTCAAAAAAAATTGGTCAACTCCTTTCTGAAATAAACAGAATTTTATCTGTATTATCAAGAAGAATATGCTAATAATATATAAAGAATATGCTAATAATAACGCTAATAGTCTCCTATAGCAAAATACAAGCCATTTTTTGCAACGTGTCTTGAAGATAATACGCGTAATATACAGTTGAAATTAATAAAATTGAAAAAGGCTCAAACGATTAAAAATCAAATATAATACAAAAGCCAAGCTGGATGACAGTATTTAATAAATCGTTTATAATGGTGTTCGGTTAAACAGATAAAATACGGATTACAAATAAAATATTTTATGTATATACGTTTCAACCTCCAATGAAGTCATCTTCGGTGTAAATAAAAATCGTCATAAATTAAAAGTTATCACTCTAGGGACGGTATATGCATACCTGCAATGTTCACTTTAAAATTAAATGCGAGATAAATTCAGAATACGTGCAAATGTCTCGAAAACAAAACATTTGAGAAAAACTATTTTATATAAAAGTAGAGTTTCAACAAATGCAAAGTCAACTTTAAAATTTTAAAGTGGAAACTCTACTTTTATTCAATACTCTTGTAGCTGACATCGAGATCTTTTTAAAACACTACAATGAACTCCTTTTGTTTAAGTACTCGAGATGTGAGTTGACAAAGTTCAGATATCGCCGGCATTAGCATTCCCATGAAGTTCGAAACTAGCTTCATTGAAAGAGACAATGTTATTTGCGAAATCATTTCCGCGTACTTCAATAAGTTCACAAAATTCCATTCTGCGGTCAAAATCTTCAATCTTTCTAAAGAATTAAGGACAATATTAAAATTAGTTTATGCATCTATGCTCTAGACAATTTTACACCAAAGCATTTAAATATCTATTGTAGCAGTTAGGTCGCCTAGCAATAGAATCGATCGCTTCGTTGTATGGCATCTATCGTTGGCGAGAGGACACAAAAATGTCGATGCTCTTGGCCAGCCGAGCCATTCGGGGGTCCTGTTTACGGGCCCCATTAAGGGTCAGTGGCTCATCCGCAGGATCGAATCTGGCCGACGGCGGCGGAGGGCGGGATGTTATTAATAAGGCATCTGTCTAGTTTTGGCACGTTTCGGGCGAGTTATGACGCGTCGATATGACCGCCCGTTGGCATCGCCAACGTATTAAGACGTAATGGTGTATCCGCGCCGCGCCGGTTCATCGTTTGGCAGAGGCTCAATTCGCCTTTCCCAGCCCGTCTCGCTTATTCTCGCTTCGCCGATTCGCCCATCTTCGCGATCCTTCTCTACGAACTTCGAACGCGAATCTCCTCGAATTGCACTCCTGGCTCGCTTAGGTGTACTCTGATTTTATAGGATTTTCAGCCAACGATTGGCTGATTCCACTACGATGGCATCAGCCATCTATGACAGTCRTAATTTTAAAAATAAGTTTAAAAAAGAGTAGAGAGTTTGAAAAAGAGTTTAAAAAATTCGCAAAAAAAAAAAACAAAAAAAAAACAAATAATTACTTTTGAAAAATTATTCTTCTTGATAATACAAATAAAATTCTGTTTATTTCAGAAGGAAGTTGACTCAAGCTTTTTTAAAAAGACAGGCTTTATTTTTTTATTTATTTTCCAAGGAGAGAGAAAGAGGCAGAAGAAGAATTGCCGACACTTAATTTAAATTTCTGTTGTCCGATCATGCATGCACTGCTACCAGTTTCCTATTAGCAAAATGCATACAATTCTTCGCGTAGAATCGTATTTTCGGGACGAGCTCTACTGCCGAAAAATACGCGGGCTCGATTTGAATACGGAAAAATAAAACTTTATTATTATTTTTTTTTTCTCTCCCAGAGGAATCACGCGCAAATTGATTTTGCATTCTCGGCTGCAGTTACGACGGACGCCGGTATTTCGAAATAGAATAAATCACGAGCGAACGCGCAATCATTCGGCACGTGAAATCGCGGTATCGAAAATTGACAAAATGAAAGGAGCGAAAGAATCAAAGGGAAACAACAAAACCGCGTTGTTTGCCGCATCTAGCCGGGCATATAAATGCGTCTAATTTCCTATCGCGTTTCTCTCTCTTTCTCTCTCTCTCTCTCTCTCTCTCTCTTTATTTTTTATCTCTCCCGAGTTCTCTCTTTCTCTCACTCTCTCTCCCGAGCCCACTTCATTTATAAAAATAAACAGCCATCGTTTTCACGCCGGGGAAAACGAGAATTTCTCATTACCGAGAGTTCCGTCCCCGTCTTCGCGGCGCGTAATTACTCGCCCGATTTTCTTCGTTCATTTTTCCTCGCCGACCGACACCCCAGGCAAGCGGACATTGACGGCTTTTATTATCGTCCATATCGAGAGAGAGCGAGAGAGAGAGAGAAAGAGAGAGACGGGAGAATCAAAAATCGCGCGTGTTCCGATCGCGTAAATCCTCTCGAGACCGAAGATTTGATTTGTCTTCGGGTTATTTTCGCGGTTTGCCATCGACAATCCTCTCTCTCTCTCTCTCTCTCTCTCTCTCTCTCTCTCTCCCCCTCTCTCTCTCTCTCTCATTTTCCTTTCGTCTGATCCTCCTTCTCGCGTTCCTGTTTACACGGATCGGCCTTTCTGCGATTGAGCCGGCGCTTTCATCAAATTGCAGGTGTCTCTACCCACGGTTCGACCCTTTTTCCAGTTCTCGAGAGGGGACACTCGTGTTTCGCTTGCGACATTGTTATCCGTTTGGATTCATCAACGAATGGCTTCTGCGGTCTCTGCTGTCCTCCGGACAGTTTATTTTTTACGTGGTTTGATATTTTCTTGATGCTTAGTTTTTATAGCATTTCGTATTTTCGACAAAGAATTTTTAGAAAGTATTTTTGTCACTCGAGTCTCCGAGTATACAGTACATCTAGTAAAAATGTATTTTTATGTGAAATAAAACACAAAATCATGTAAAATCGATCGAGATAGTTCGCTTTTAATTAAATTTAATTATTTGTTCTAAAAGTTTCTTTTTTTTGTTTACCTGTAATTATCATTTAATTATTATCTATTCATAACGATGCAATTATATGCATCATTAATTTATGGACGCATGTCAGCTTGATTTATCATAATTTATTGAAAGCACATCGCATATTTTTATCCGGGATTGCGCAATTAACACGATGCACTCGAGATTAATCAACGCGAGTGTCAATCAACTCGGCAATCGACGTCATCGCGTCTCCGATTGCTGGCGCGGTAACCACGCGTTACCAAAGGCCACGTAAAAAAAATGCACAGCGTGATGCACGGCAAAAATTAATCCAATCGTGCGGACGACACTGTGTACGCCACTTTCGATCGCGGTCCGCAACCATTCGTCGTATTCCGCTTCGGAATCCGTTTGTCGAGTCAATTCCAATTAAGGCGTAATTGAAGGTCCGACACGAGCGACGTTTCATAATTAGAGGGCTACGAGCCTTTCTCTCGTCGACTTTGTCGGAAACACGCGTCCGTCGCGACGTCGCACAATCGATGGCGTGTCTTGCTGTAAAAGGAGGCGAGCGTATCCGTTGCCGAGAGCAACCGACAGTACATCGATCTTGTTGCAGGTGGGCAACGGTTAATCTGATAATTAATGCACGAAACGTAACGCATCAGACGAATATCGCTGCGAATCGATATAATCGCGGTAGTATCTGACGGCTTCTATCTGACGACGTGAGAGACGATACGATCTTGCCGTTGAAGATGTCGGCGTGCACAATCGCTTAGCGAGATCACGCCGATTGAATCCAAGGGGATTGCGTGCGTTATGCACTGCCGGCGAAAAGTTTGTTAATTGAATTCTCATTAGTTGGAAATCTCTAATATATGAAATAAAATCAAACTTGTGCATTAACATATTTTTACACATTGTTTTTTTTATAATGAAATAGAAGACAATATGAAACGTTTGAAAATATTTTATACAGAATTTTTTACAAGAAAGGAATATTGTACTTTTTCATCAAAGTTAACCATCCTTACATTTAATCACTTTTTTATTAATGTAGGTAATGTAGCTACAAGTTAATTTATTTTTTATTTATTTCTTACAGAAAGCTATCTCATTCAGCTTCTAAAAAAAGTTCACAGCTCGATTTTGAAAGAAAGGCTTTATGATCGTAGTGCATTTTCATGAAATTAAACAATGCTAATTCATATTAATCACATCTGTACCTATTTGTTTTAAAATCGAGAAAAAAATATTGAATAAGATATGAGTCAAACTTTTAAATGTTTCATTGGAATATTCTTAAATTTTATACGTCGTTTCAAACTTTTGGCCGGCAGTGTATATGTATATATCATACATGTTGTATTACAGTTAAAAATCTTTCGTCGTTATTCCACGGCGCATTGCTCGTTATTGTCGGCTGCACGAAGGCGATAATGGAAGTTGGAAGAAGATGAAGATTGGAATGAACGCGGAAAATAAAACAATGTGATGTACACGGTCTGAAAGTTCATAAATGACGATAAAATGCAATTCGAGTATCAGCTTTAGACTATATGTCTTCGGCAAAAGTTTGACAGCCACGTTTTTGCGTAGAATCTCCTTTTTCTTCTTTATCCTCACCTAAAGGGCGAAACAATATCGGCCGTTCTTGTTTCGAGCTATCGATCGAAGAAAACATTACAGAATCTAATAATAAGATCTGTATACATATACCATTTTTCTTCTTCTCTTTCTCCAAAGAACAAGACGATATTAACTCTTCTAGCTTCGAGCTATCGATATGCTGAAAGGGCGTAGTTTAATAATGCAGCCCTTACAGTCGTAGGATAAGATCAGATATCAGGCTCTTTCTTTTACACACGATATCAGCTGTCCCCGCTTTAACGCAGTTTAATACATGGTCTTTATACAATCGAAGGTACACGTTCGCAGTCGTTGCCCGGGTCCTCGAGACATTAGGTATGCAGTCGCGATTACAGCGTGAAATCACGCCGGAGAGAGGCATGCGTGAAGCGTGACGCTATCTCATGATATGATCTCCGCGCGCAAGATTCCGAGGAACCTCGCGGGACCGCTGGAAGGATCCCTGCAGCTTTCGCAACGCAAACCTTATCCGACAGTATGTGGATGGATGATAGGGATGAGAACGGTGTTCACGAAACTCTCTTTGAACTTCCGCGGCAGACCTCCGCGCGCGCGCATCGAATAAGTTGAAATGTAAGCGCGTGGTGTACAGCTTGGGCTTTGTAACGCGAAATCCCTCTTGGCCGAGATCCTTTCGACCCGACCTTCCGGCCCCACGCGCCAGCTACGTTCAAAGAAGTAATTTTCTCGCGGGCGCTCTGCGGCAGAGCGCGATTCCCCGACTCCCCGGCGTTTCCGACAGCGAGTCCATCGAATTTTAGTAATATCCGCAACGGTATGTGACGTTAATTGGAGGGACACATGCATAGATAGTAGTTCGTTTAATTAAATTCCACTTGGAATTCCACGGGTCCATTATATACGCGAACTACAATGCATATTCAGAGGTGCATTTCCATAAGTATAGCGCCATTAAAAGCTATCGAAGCCGTCAAATGAGGGCGAGACACTCCGGATTTCTCACGTTATGTTTACACTCTACGATAAACTCAGTGACTGATTTTTTTTTCACAGAAAAAACGGTTTTACTGAAGTGTAATATCTAAAAATTTAGCAAGATACTGATCTGAAAATCATTCTTTTTTTAACTATCAAAATAATTACGTTAAACGTTCAAATTGATTGCTAGAATATTAACATTTTTTGCAGCATTGTTTATTATGCTTGAGTTTCCTACATAATTATTTTAACCCTTTATGGTCACACTTCATAAAATTTACACGATGGTTACTGGGTCAAAAGCCTGGATCAAAAGCTCGTTTTTAAAGTGTTACCAAGTCGACAGTATTAGTTCCATTAACTTTAAAAAATTATAGTATACAATTTCAACCTTTAAGAAAATAGAACAATGGCGTTCTAATGGAAAATTTAATTTTAATATCAAAAAGAAAAACGTGTTAACTTCGAAAAAATTAGTTTATTTACTTAAAAATCATAACTTTTTAATTTTCAATAGTTATAATAAAATTTTACCTTAATACTCTTGGGATGATGTACTTTTAAGAAAAAAATAGTATGATTATACGTTCAAAAATTTTTTATTTTGAAGATTGAAGGTAGTCGTCTTTTAGGTGTAAAAAAGATGTAAAAAATTCGAAAAGTAAATTCAGATAAAAGTACACCAATTCAAAAGCTAAGCGTCTTAATCGGTAATCAAAGCCTCAAATCTCCAGTAAATAGCAGATTCGCGCCCTTCCTAAGCCAGGAAAGTTCTGGAATCTAGCGTGAAAGATGATGCATTTTGAGGTGATCACGAAGGGCTGATGGCCCAAATTATTCTCAGATCTGTATCTAGCTAAATTTTTAAATACTTCAGTATCTAAAAATCATTGTTTCCATGTTGCAATCACATTAGAGGAACTTCTATACCAGATTTAACGAGTCTAAGGTGTACAGGTTGTAAAACACGAGAAACGCTCAGCTCGTTTAAATTATCGTCGCATACGTAATATTAAATTCTAACAGCATGTTCGTGACATAACCATGCAATACGAGAGTCCTTAACGATAAGAACAGACGCAGAATTATTACGCTCCGAATCACCCGCTCGTTTTCTCTCTCTCTCTCTCTCTCTATCTTTCTTCGTTTCTCTTTCACGAAAATCGACCATCCGCAAGAAATGCCATCCTCAAAGCGATTCATAGATCCCTTTAAACAGCGCACGTTTTAGATGAGGCACTTCGCGCGATCCTTTAATATGCATCCTGCATCCGGTGCTTCCGCACAAGTGCGACGTAAGAATTTGTTTGCATAAGGCTTTCCCGTACATTGCCGTTTAATTCCCGCTATACGGCGTACAAAGATCGCGGTGCGAGAAGAGTTTCGTGCTCGTCCAATTCCTCTTTGATGCTTCAAATTTGAATATTATGCAAATATCATTCGGATGAGCGAGAATTTTCAACACAACCCGTATCGCTCGTGTCGTGATACACCAAGTGTTTCAATAATATGCGATATCTCATGAATAATAATTATTAATGATAATTTTGCGGATTATGTAACGAGAAACTTGAAGTGCTCTGATCTCCATTGAGCTCCCGCGAAACTTTGCTTGCCAGGCTAGGAAAGTGAACGGAATTATCGCAGCTGTTACACATTTTCTCGACGTATTCTTTACACGCGCGCGCGGGCGCGCGCACACACACACACACACCTCTCAAGAGGACATATATTAAATGATGTTTTCAACAAAGTTTCCATCGCGTGGCAGCTTTCCAATAACGCATTTCCTTCGACGAACCAGGCGAAATACAATTGCGCTCTGCAAATACGATGGATAAAAAATTCCTTCCGCCGTTTGTGATTTCCGATCTCGTGCAGCACCTCGTTGTCAATGAACGGTGGCGCGCGACGATTTCTGTGTTAAATAATAGATTCTGACTGATGAGACTGATTCATATGCGATACATGCTGTTATAAGATAAGAAATATCTATGACTTCCTCTGATATTCTCTCAATAATTTTATACATATTAGAATTTCTTGTTGCATAACTCGATGCCGTAAAAGAGAAAGTCTTCTATCGAGAGACTGACATCGCTATTTTTATCCACGTCTGCATACGCGTTTATTGCTTTCCCGGATGATTTGCCACGGGTTTTGCGCGAGAGGTCAATAAAGACGTTATCAAAATCCGTATTACTCCCCACGGAAATTCAGGATCCCAGAACTCATTAACGGCTCTATCGCGCATCCGAGGAGGCGCGTGAAGGCGACGTGGCGACGATGTGGACCGCGCTCTCGTTTAATTAACCACTCAAATTTAATAACTCTAATCGGCGCGCGCTTCATCTGCAATTCAAATAGCACCGTTGCAATTCAGTCGCACAAATATTTGCGGCAGCGAAGAGTCGACTTTGCGCAAAGTAAGAGATCTTCATCACTTTCTAGATAGTTTTCTTTTTTTTTTTGGAGAAGAGGGGCTTTGTCATTATCAATCTTTTTTTCGTTACAAGTTTGTTTCCTCGCCGGGGGAAATTCGGCTAAATAATTCTAATCCGTAAAATAATAAATGAAAGAGAAAAATTAACGAAGGTCTTAATGAGGTTTTTGAACCTCCGTAAAGAGTCGCTGTTTGTTTGCCGCGATGGCTACTATGTGAGAGATGTATCATTCTCAAAATAAGCTCTTGGGACAACACAATAGTGTCCGAGCACTAATGACTAAGTAGGTTAATATTCCACTTTGGTGCTCATATTTAACTTGCATGATAGTAATACGGATGATAAATTCTAACTTCTAAAAGTGAGAGAGAGAGAGAGAAAGAGAGGAGGAGAGAGCACCGAGTCTCTAGCGATACTGACGCGAATATGTATGCAAAATGTGCGGCAAAGTAACATCGTGCAATATATATTTTTATAAAAACATCTCGCCAAGAGTTACACAACAATAATTTAGCGAGCAAACGATATTTCGATAATTCGACCGTAAAGTTGGATCAGGAATCTAACGCCCGCTTGCGAAATTCAACTTCTGAGACAATTTCCGCGCGTTCTTCGTTGAAGTGCAGATAGGATCCGCTCGTGCGCGCGTTGTAGGTGCGACTTGCGGACCAAATACAACTGAATCCGTTTTCGCACGTTCACGAATTTCGCACTCGATCCCCGACCGCTTTTCATCGGGATAATTGAAATCTGTTGCGCGAGGAAAGTCAACGTCGCCAGGCAGATTCTGGTAATTTGCGGGAAATCCCGTGAGAGCCAGATCCCCGACTAAAGGGGATAAATCGGTCGGGGTGCGCCAGGAGGGACAGGGTTGAAATCGGGAAAGCGTAACGAATCCTGGGGATTCATCTCGAGCGCGACGGTCGGAACAACCCCTCTCGATTTAGATGATCACTCAAAACCAGTGAGACGCGAGGACGGGAAACAGCGAAACATTTGAGGGGATATACTTGTTGCGCGATCCAAAAGAAACAAGGGACCGATTCTTTTTTTTGCGCTAATATACAGAGATATAAAATATTTATTTTAAAAAGACTTTAGTGAAATAAAAGGTAAAAACTATGAAAAATATGAAAAATAAGAATAAAATTAAATGAGACAATCTCTCGTCGTTAAAATGTGAGTGTCGCAGTTCCTTTTTGAAGCTAAGAAAGCGTGTAAACTTGTGTGAAAAAACAATTGAAGTGCCCCGGAAGTGAATAACGGAGAATGTTATGGTTCAATAATGCATTGAATTACTTTCATTAGGGAACACAATTCAACAGAAGAAGGAATTCAGATTAGCGACAGTCAAAGAGTTTAATTCCCATCTCGGCGCGAGTCAGCTGCCGCTCGGTATTATGCAAGAAAACACTTCTAATTAAATATCAGACTCCGAAGTAAATAAAGTTACATTATATCATCTGGTTGTCGCGGGATTCGCTCGAGTGTCGCTCACCTAGTCGTGCGGTTTGCGGGAGTCCGTTGTATCGCACGTAAATTTTGTCCCGACGATGTTTGGATTCCACCGAAAAATAAAGACACGCGGCATTAACGACCGCACCGAGAATAACGACGCGAGAAAGCGGATTCCGCGTGCGTCGGAAGGGAAATAATAAACATCCGTGGGAAGGAGAAAGAGACTATTCAGTCGTTCAATCTATCGCGAACTTTTTTTACTTTACAATCAGTCGCGAATGTCGCGCTTTTCGTCATGTGCGTGTCGCACGAAAGGCATGACATTCCATATTTTTCTGCAGCGTGGCAATGAAGATACGCACGTCGAAAAAACGTTCTTTTTGCGTTTATTCTATGACGAGTGAATAATGTCCCGCGGTTGAAATAATGCGTTTGTGCAAGACGACGTTAGTTATCTTACCGTGGTTGCAAAGCCGTAAATAAATCTTTTTTTTTCAAGTGCTTTCATCTTATTTAAATAACGTAATGCCTGAAACAAATTTTTAGCTCCTGCGTGCGTTTGAATTCATAAATAACTCATGTTTAGGATTTTTATCCATTTTCCCAACACTTTGATAATAAACGCATATCACTATGTGATTCTAAAAATCTATAAGAAACCATACAAATTTTACATGTTGATTCGGGGACAAAAAAAGGCTATTTTTTAATTCTCATTACTAAAATATATAATTAAAAAGATAATCAGTTTTTATAACAATTTCTTTAATTTTACGTCTATCACAATTAAACCTTATTATTAGTGCATACTCTCTAAATAAGAATCAGTGTATTATTCACTGATTTGCAGTGCTATACTTATAACTGTGATTATTAGTGAGTATTCACTGTTTCTCAGCGATTTTGATTAAGAGGGGAGTACTTTCACTAATCAGAATCAGTGTATTATCACTGAAAGACAGTGCATATTTCACTGATTGATATAGTTATAAGTATAGCACTGAAATCAGTAAAATTTCACTGATTTCGATTTAGAGAGTAGGTTGTATGATTTTGAATAACATATCGAAAAACGGCATCGACCTCTAGAAAATAAAATATGATGAAAAATTCAAAAAAGAAAAAAAATTTACATTGCAAAAAATGTTTTAACTCTTTTTTCGCTACTGTTACATGTGCAAGCTTTATTCTAACAAATTTATATATATAAATTTGTTAGAATAAAGAATATAACAGATTATCACGTATGCGTATGAAAGGTATTATAAAACGTAAAATACAAAATGTAAAATAATATCTTTTGTCTTTTCAATTATTTTCATAGTTACTCATTTATTCGACAACATATTTCACCGAGTATTTATAATATAAAATAGATGTCATTGTAACACGGCGTAGTTGTCTTGACTTGCGATCGTTGATAATCAACGCATCGATTATCAATGACAAGTTAACTCGTTATCGGTGAATAACACGTTAATTTAGGATACGACAAGTAATGAGAAAACACGCCAAAACTTATCATCGTTCATTGGAAGTGCAGATCGAGAACGCGACGAAGATCAGAGCGAGGAGGTCTCGTTCGCTTCTAGACACGAAAAGAGGGAAGCGGCAAGATGCGAGGGGAGAGATGTGAGACGCGACAGAATGAAATCGTTGATTTATGCATTCGATAAGAAGACGCGGAACAGTATCCGGCCGCCAAAGTCCGCGTCATCTATCTTCGTTGTTCGCAACGTGGCGCGGCCGCTTCGTGCGAGGTGGTGCCCGAACTTCCGGCGCGCGCGGGTTGAAGAATTTCCCGTGGGATATTTCGTAATTTAACGGGTGAAAGGGCCCCTCTGCCCCTGCTTGCTTCCCTTCCTCCCTTCCTCCCACCTACCCCCGAAAGAGAACATCTAAGCGACGTGTCACTTTGACGCTCCGCATTCTCGGTGCGCCACGTTGCGACGCGAGAATTCCGAGGTATTCGAAATGTCGTCTTCCCCGTCGGCGCCGCCAGCGGATCGGGACAGTCCGGGACTTCCGGCGCGTGATGAGGCGTTCCCCGGAATTGGTGGATTCCTATCTGTGGCATACGCTTTTAATAAATCGAGTCCCTCGGTACAACAGACTCCACGTGGAACTTCCCGCGAGGCAGTTCGTCGTACAATTTTAACAAGGGATGGTCCCCGACGTGATTAGATTACTATTTAAGTTTTTACGAAGGGGGAAGCCGGCCGCGCGAGTCGTCCCCTGCGATACCGACGAACGCGGCGCGTTCCCTTGAAATTCCTGGCACGTCATTTTTTCTTGACTCTTTTTTTTTTTGCATAGCTCCGACTTATCGGCGCGCACGCGGGAGCGTGCTGTTTGTAATCCCAAACACGGACTTTGTATTCGAAAGCTGTTTAAGCGCGCCGCCCCGCACCGGCGGAGGAACGAATTTAATTAAAAGCCCATGCGCGAGCTTCGGTCCCCTCCCGCCCTTCCGGCGAACGCGCGCCTCGAGGGATGAAAGGCTCTTACTTCATTAATGACGGACCTCCTCCTTACGACGGGAGTCGTCATTTAGCCGCCTGAAAGCGTAGAACCGGTTTCTCATTCTGTTTTCTCATTTCGCCGCGGCTCCGGCGGCCGTCCGTGTTTTTGCAAAACGCGCCCGGCTCTTCAGAGGTCGCGCGGAATTCTATGCAAATAACGGCGCCGAGCTTGCGACTGCAATATTCCACGGCGCAAAATACTCCCCGAGTGCCACGAATTTACGAATGTAAAACGCTACGATGTCTTGCTGTAATGAAGGCGAGAGACTCGCCTGTTTCGTTACCGTTATGTCAATAATTCAGTTAGCTGCCATTGAACACGACTGTCATGAATATAACAGTTAAATTTCGCGATACGGGAGAATACAAGGTACGTGACAACAGAGAAGATAAGATCAAATTCGCGTAAATTTTATAATTTGCTGCAATTATTCTTCTCCAACAGTTTGTAACTTAAAGTTATTGGTATCTCGGTATTTCAGACGGCAGGAAATTAACTCCAGTTAAGTCAAAGAGTGTCTATCGCTGAAATTAAGATCGGAGAAGATCGTTATCACCGTAATTTTTATTAATGAAAATTAGCTGTCTTCGTTATCGAGAATTTACGCTGCAAGACGATTTATAGTCGATAAATCAAACGCCATTTCCGTCGTTACGTTAAAATTACTTATTACCCTCCCGTATGTGCCTTCCGTGTAAAAACCAACCCTCCCCTTCCTCGATCCACCATCAACTCTAATTTCCATCAGCCGAGCCAGGCTCCTTCAAAGGCCCGGTTCAAAGAGCGACGTTCGTCGTGCAATTAACGGCTCTCTTAATCCCGGGGCTCCCGCGCGCGAGGAGAGTGGACCTTCATTCGTCTTTAAATCAGTTCCAGGGCGTTCGCGGAAGCGTGCGAATGACAGGCTCGGCAGTTCGCCGAGCAAGCACAACTTTTTAGCTGTCGCCACCGCCACCGCCTCCGTCGTCGTCGATCCGCCCCGCTTCGCCACCGACGACGACGAAAACGACGACGACTCAGCTCGATCTTTCCGCCGGCTCGCTAGTTTCCGCTCCGATTTTTTTCTCTTTTACATTCCTAAGCTTTTCGCTCTTCTCTCTCTCTCTCTCTCTCTCTCTCTCTCTCTCTCTCTCTCTCTCTCTCTCTCTCCCTCTCCCTCCCTCTCTCTATTTTTCCGTCTCATCTTCCAAGGATGCGCGACCAGGAACGACGTTGGAAAATTTCCTCCGGCTCTGTCTGTCTTTCTCTCGCTGGCTGGCTATGAAAACGGGGGATCATCTCCTCTCGCTGATGCTCGATGGCTTTCAGCTTTCGGCCACCGGACTCTGGTTCTCGGGCTCATACAGATTCTCGGACGAGAGGAAGAGGGAAGAAAAGGAGGGAGAGCCAGACAGGCGAGAGTTTCCTCTGGTGCAACCGAAGGCTCGAGGAAAGCACGGCGATGTCGGGACCATAACCTGGGGTACAGCATGGCGCAGCACCTTAGCCAGCGGCGACAAGTGAGCGCCAAATTGCTCTCGTTACTTTGTATTCGGCGCGCCATGAATAACGACCCCCTCCCGTCATCTCCACTCCTGCTGTCGACTTTTGCAGCGTGCTTCAACTTTACAACGTGGCTTTGATCCCGTCGAGTCGAGGTTGCGCAAAACGGGGAGACCGCCGGCTGCGCTTTATACTCGGACCAAAGACATCGTCAGTCTTTTGCGTGCTGCGATCCTTTCGATCGGTTATTGTAGGAAAGGAATCGCTGACGGTGCTCCTGTCGCCTCCGATTTTGCCTGGGGATCATTAAATTCGATCGCGAGGATTAATTCCGATGACTTGTAGCATCTATATTGCGTCTCCTATTTTCTGTGTAATTCGAACTATATATTCTTCCCCTCGACGAAAATTTAACTCGAGGTTTAACCGCGCAGAAGGCAGCTATTCAACGATAAAATCTGAAATTGAATAGTCCACCACAAATCAATCTCATATTTGTTATGGAGTTTGCGGCTGCGACTACGTCCAAATATCTTGAATGTGCCCACGATATTAATCCAACTGTAATTTACGAAGTGAAGTCATTATTGTGGTGCGCCTCGCACACACGATCTATGATGGGTGGAACGCGCGCGCTTTGATAATGCATCTATCTCCAGAGGCAACAGTTGGAACTTCACATCCGTTTAATCTCGCTATCATACAGAGATTACTGCTCGTGCGACCGGTCCGCTACTCGATTGTGGGTAATGTCGCCCGATGCGTTTCGTCCAGTGGAATTAGATTTATCATTCCGCACGATATGCATTCGTATGCATTTGTTGCACAAAGGGTGTAGGGACACGCGCGTGTGCCTGCATTTCGAAACGATTGATATTACAAACTGATATTACGAAGAGTAAACGGAACAACTGCATACACATTATTGCTTGACCGGTAACTTTAATGAGGTATTTTCAGTTCCCATTGCGACGTTCGATTTTCATGGCGATTTTTGCAAAATAAATTTGCAGCTGCATGCGTGCGATAAACGAAATGTAACAATTCATAAACAAATTGCATCTCGAAGTGAGCGCGTGATTTAAAGATGTACATGTATTTCCAAAACAATGAAAAAATTATGAAAAAATTACAGATTATTCTATGTCACATAAGAACAATATAAAAAATTTAGCTGCAGTTTTTAGAATCTGATTTAAAAATTATTTTAATAAAAAGAAGTGTATTTTAATGTAAATAAATTTAAAAAAATAAAGATAACATTTCAATTGTGTATACAAGTATTTTTAAATATTCAAGATTAATTTTTTTAATATAAATGAATAAATTTTATATATTATTTAAATATATATTATTTAAATTTTGTTTATTTACGGAACAGTTAATTCCTGCATCATAATGAAATTTTAGATAAATCATTTTGAATACTAAAAGTACTTGTATAAAAAAAATAAGATTTTTGTCATTGTCTTTTAAAATAATTTAATTTTTAATAACAAGTAAATAAAAACGTGTTATTAAATAAAAATATAGTGTTATTTATTCAACTTTCGTATGTATATAGTTTATTTAAAATATTAGAGCAGAGTTTCCAAAAGTGTAATCGCCTAAATAGTACCTTATTAATATTTTATATTTTTATTTAATATAAGCAGCACTTAATAATAAAAATTAATAAAAATTTCATATTTTTACTACTGCTAATATTAAATGCTGCTTATATTAAGTCATCTAAGAAACATCTTAAAATTGAAATTTTTTCAAAGACGTCTTTTGGAATTATCAGAATGACATTTGTATGATGTTTTCAAGATGTATGATTTATATTCCGATTTATGGCGTCTGAGACATTGTTTTAAAGCGACTTTTAGACACACCTGCGAAACTATCCGTTTATTTATCGAATTGTTTTTCCATGAATTGTCATAACACGCACAAAATATACAACAAATCCCGACACCAGTTGGAAATCCAATATTAATCGTTTATCGAGCTATCGCTCGGGTTTCAGCGAAAATAATGCTACCGAAATCCGTGGCCGATTGGTATGCATGGAGATGTTAAATCCAGTATCCCAGTATTACCCTGTTTCTTCTCCCCGTGCCTCTCCTCGTCCTTTCTCACCCCTTCATTTATTTCATCTTACGACAGTCGATTTCGATGCCGAGTTATCACATAGCGCCGATTACTCAAGTGGATCGCCCGATTATCCACACGTTACCGACATACCGCCACCGAGTTGGTGTGGATAATGCGTTTAACATCCCCGCGATATTCTCCCCTGAATTTGAATCATCTGTGGTAAATTCTCCCGGTCGAATAGAAACGCGTGGGAAACACACGCGTGAATAAACACGCCCTATTTCGTTCATTCTTCGCCGCTGAATGTCGCAATCGAGAAACGCTACGAGGATAAATATTTATCGATCTAAAGGCCAACGAAACTCTACGGATTCCCGAGCTCGAGACGGAAACTCGTCGAGGGATTCGCGAAAATGAAACCGCAGTCTACGGAAATCATCCTGGCGCGTTCACGCTGAGAAATCCCGCGGCGCGTCCTCACGCGGACGCACCCTCCGCCGAGGAGATTTTAACGCACTTTCGACAATCGGGGGACAACCGCCGTCTCCGGGAAGCGACTCCGCGCCCGATATTAATTCTCTTTCCGCGGGACAGAGTCGACGAAAACCTTTCGTACGAGGGGAGACTCCCCGGAGTCTCGGCGTCAGCAAAATTTCACCGACGAATTCAGAAATCGCGAACGGCCGCAGCGAGTCGTCTGGCGTGTTTGCGGCGTATGGAGAGAGGATTCGTCAGCACGGGCTTTACCAGCACAGCCCGAAACTTTCGTTCCACCGTCGTTCAGCATCACCAGCGGACGTCTGGGGACGTCTCGTCGCTTCACCTTCGGTGAACTTCGCTTGATTCACGTCCCGCTTCCCGCGGGAACGACGATACACCGTTGAATCTTCGCTTCATAATTTATCACGTGTCATCGAGTCAAACGAAGATGCCTCTGCCTTTCGGTTTCTCGTTGGAATGAGTATCCACACGCTCCTTTTACTCGTTTGCATTTGCAGCAACTCGATGTAAATTGAGTGTGAGTATAGCGGAGGATAGTTGCGAATGGTATTTTCACTCGAGCGGATGCAGTTTGCTAATTTCGTAACTAAATGTTCCACTTTCCTGTACATATGTATACATGTAATAATATATACATGTAATAATAATATAATCATAATATATATAACGATGATATAATTTTCTAATATAGTAATGAGAACATTAACGAAAATTATACCATTGCATAATTATTATTATGCAAAGTTAGTAACGAGAAAATGAAATGACGTGCAAAGTGCAGTCGGGGCCGACAAGCCAATCTCTTTGATGGATTATTTCATTATCACATCGCGTAACACCGCGTTGCCGCGTATTGTTTTTTTTTTTCCCCCTCTGATATCGATAGCCGACGTTTATATCGCCGTGCCCGAGAATAAGCAGACTCGCAAATTGCCGAACAAACGGCGGCGTACGAATGCGGGAGCAAAAAGTGAACGGGAGAAGAACGATGCGGGAAAGGACAAACACTCGTCGCGCGGAGGCTGGGAAAACCGGCTGTAAAAGCAGAGGGAAATAGAGGCGGCGATCCCATCGTGGCCGTGCGAGAGCGTTGCTCGCGCTAGAACGTCGAAAACTGCCGACACGTATACAGAGCGACTACGACGACGACGATGACGACGACTACGACGACGACGACGACGAGCCGTTGCCGTTTGTTTTGAAACTCAACATGGACCGGCAGACGGAGAGCATCCGATAGAGGCCAATAGAGCGGGAGCGAGTTCGGTCGATTCGGCCGGGCAATGATACGTAAAGGGTCCCGGCGAGTTAACGCGGCCGACCGCCCCGGCGGGCATCGGGGGAAAAAAGAAATGAAAGAAATCGGTGGAGAGCAATAAACGAGACGGAACGGAAGGCTATAAAAGCGGAAGGAAAGAGATAGAAAGCGTGTGAAAGAAAGAGAGAGAGAGAACAGGATAAATACGTATGCACTCAGTACGTGTGCATATGTATATGCATATGTATATGTGTGCGCTCTCGTGCGAGGGTGGCTGTAAAATAGAGAACGCAGAGACAGTCATTGTGTAAGCACGAGGCCGGTGCAGCAGCGTAATGCACTTAACGTTATCTACTCCCCTCTACGGTCCGCAACTACTCGACGACTGTCACTCCATTTCACCGTACCCGCACGTTGGCGCTTCCTCGCGGGCTCACCCAACCCTTCAGCGCCCATCGAGCGGTACGCCACCCCTCCATACGCAATATCCATTCCCCACTCGAATCCATTCGCAGTTATATAAATGGCGGGCGCTGGCCCGTTACGTATCAGACGTGTGCCGATGCGCGCTGTAGTTGCAGTTGCAAATGCGAGTGCGGTTTTATGCGGACGCGCGGATATCTCGTTTATTGTCGCGATTATGGCACGAGTTTACCGCTACCGATGATATCGGTCCGCGATTGAGCATGCAAATTGGTGCAATCCGTTCGAAAGACTGTCGATATGCTTGTTTATCAGGAGGAAATGCACTGTTGTTTGCGCTCGTTTAAAAATCCCGCACATAGCTCGATGCGACTATCTTTTATATCGACTAATGGATTCGGGATCACAAAGCGTTGGACCGCTTAGAATCTCATTTTGATAGCGATAATCGACGGCCGCATTGTTACCGAATAATGTTATCCTAATGTTATCTCGTGAATTCTTGTCATCATCTTCTCGCGAATGTCTTATACAATAAGTTTTACACGCATCATTATACAGAGTTTATACACAGAAAAAAGTTGTTATAAAGGTAAAATATTTTTAACAAAATTATTATGAGCTAAAACTAATATTTTAATTAAGGCAATCATTGTTTCATATATAAGCAACGCTATAATCTTCTTAAAACAAAAAGATTTAATAATCTTAAATTTTAACAATTTTTATTATATTGTTCTATATTGTATTTGTCGAGTCCCGGTTGATCCCATATATTTGGCTTATTGGTATATAATTTTCTGATCTATGATTTTCTACGGTCTATGGTTTTCTGGTTGGTCCCTGAAAAATGGAGCTCTCATGCGTGAGGGCAGATAATTAATGTTGCTTTTCGTAATATATATATATATATATATATATATATATATATATATATATATATATATATATATATATATATATATATATATATATATATATCTGACAATTGTGTATATCTATATACATAACTTTTTAAATAACAAATAGACTATAGACCGGTATGTGAAAACACAACAATCAATTACAAATATGCTACATCGGTCAAAGCTAAATCTTCGTGCTAATGTTTCTTTTTGTGAATTTATATACATTTCTCAAGTTCAAACTGCGCGCCGAATAAATTTTCGGTCTTGAAACTTAAGTCTTAAGTTGAACAAGAATAGTAATATCACAATATTAAATCAATTTAATAATAATGATGCTAACAAGCATCTTGATCCCCTTTTCTCCCCGAATATTATAAAGACACATTTTATTTCAATATAATAATAATTATCTAAGAACACAATATGATTTTTTTATAATAATAATATCGTCTTTCGACATTGTTAAAAATTATATCAAGAAGATGGAAATATCATTTTTACTTTATCTTCATGTACGTTAAATTTGTGTTACATTACTTTTATTAAATTTCTTAATATTATAACGTATTTTTATGTAAAATACGTTCCAATAACATAAACCTATTTTTTTTATATTTCTTTTTGACAATGTAGCAGAATTGATAAAACAGTAATCTTAATTATGAATTTAGTAAATCAACAAAATTATCGTTTTCGTTATTAGTAAAGTAATATTTACATTTCTGAAATTAAACAAAGGAATTACTATTATAAAAACTCTTAATAAATTATCTTGATAATATGAACAGCTTTTTTCAAAAACAAGTTTTTAGTATATAGAAATAATTTAATTTTAATTTAAAAATATTATAATTCTCGGTTAAATCCTCGGTATAATTTTCGGTTTGAAGATATTGTAATTTTCTATCCAACATTTCTTCTTCTCTATTCGTGAAAATTATTGTTGAATGATGAAAATATAATTTTCTTGGTGGAATTTTATTAAAAAATGTCTTTATGTAAGCAAGTTATATCTACTTAATGCTATACAATCTTATTTCAACATTTACATATCGAGATGTTTTCAGAATAAAATTCTTTTTTCTCTTATCTCAAAATAATATTATTAAGATGATAACACAATATACTATCGCATATCAAAATAGAGACAAATGTAATAAACTATGAGCATATTAAATGGCGAATACAATAAATTTCTGTTATAACGGAGCAGATGTCGTGATAAATTAATCTAGATCAATTTGAAGTATACGGGCCGAGAGTAGCAACTTTCGAGTTGCGCCTCGATCGACCCTAATTTTATTAATTACCGTGGATCTACTCTGCTCCAGTTGTAGCGGGCATTAACCCTCCGATGCCCTATTAAATTTGCGCCTTATCTAAAGTTCTAATAATAAACTTTAAAGTGACGGCTAAATTTTCATATCGTTCGTCGGCCGATAATTTGCTAAGTGCAGAACAAAGTGAAGTAAAAATCTCGATGTCTTTAAAATTGTTTCTCGCGATATGCAGAGAGTGCTACTTGCCTTGCCATTAAATCATTAGAATGCTGTATTAAACTCGGAATTAACTGCATAATCTTCCTCTTCAAAATCTCGACTATCGATTCGTATTTCCATGAAAGACTTAAATGGAGCGTCGAAATGGAGAGATCGAAAATGGAGGGTGCGCCAAATGGACTTAATTTCGAGTACACGAATGCGTATATACATATAATATAATCGGAAAATTGTTCACGACGCGCGCGCACGGGGACGTATTAATTTCAAAGCGCGTCGGAGGATCAACATCGAAAGTTCCACGCGCAGCGCGGCCATTGTTGCCGGCGGATTTAATGCTCGCGTATATGTGGCGTACTTACGGCATGCCATAAACCAACTCGACCGCCGCGTAATGCCCAGCCCAGGCCTTAATACGCGATCGGGGAATAAGGGGGAGTTAGCACAACGCGTAACGCCGGTGCAATCAAAGGCTACGCCCGGTAATCAGCGTTTCGGACGGACCCGCGCGGACTCGCATTTGGATGCAACCGCATCCGGCGCCGTCGGTTGCATCGCAATGGATTCGGCCGAGATTCACCCTCCGCGCGTGGTAGCGCGCGAATATTTCCCTTCCTCACCCTCCCCGCAATCGGAGCACACTTAAAAAAATGCGACGAGATTTGCGATTCATGGAACGCTAACCACCCCCGCGACGGGATGTGTATAACGAACGCGCGGGGCGTGAGGATGCGATCGGCGTAGGTGTTACGTGTGGAATCCCGACGAGGGGTAAACAAAAACAGAATACCGAGAAGCGCGAGTCCGATTCGAACCGCGATCGTGCCGTCGAATGTATCGCGCGCGAATAATTAGGGAGGATCCCGTGATCGCGTTCGCTCCAATTTTCACTCGTGTGAAAATCTCTCGGGTGAGAAGATCGCCACTGGCGAACATCGAGACGATAAACAGCGCGATGTCGCACTGCGATGTCATTAAGTAACACGGAAACGTTTCACGTAAGTCACGGTGACCGCGTTCGTTACGAGACCGGAGTGGAGTGGCCACGTTACAATCGAACAATTTCAAAACAAGTGGACATGTCGGCTATGTTATCAAGTACATACCGAGTATAACTTGGAAATGATGATTATAAAATAATATTATTAAAATAATATTAAGTGAATCGCGAGTCGACGTTATATTTTCTTGCGCACACCGCGCTACACGCCGCGAGGTAATTAAGGAAGATGTTACCTTGTCGGGGATTTTCATTGTACCCGCGGGATATTCTTCTTGGGATCTTCATTGTACTTTGATCCGACTAGGTGGATGGAGTAAGATAATGAAACGAAGCATTATTAACATTTTTGTTGCCCCCGAGGGATGCATCAATGTAGATATCCGACGCTCCGTTTGAACTTATAAGGGTGCAGAAATTATGGAATATGTACATCGTGCGCTAAGGGTCGCATCAAAGGGTCGCAGAGTCGCCTCCCTTACTTTCATTCGACCGTTCGATATCGTGATTAATTAGATGATTAAATTACCAGTTAGCGACATCAAGCTCGAGTGAGAAACCAGGAAAAAGAAGCCGACAGGGTTACAATACGTATTATTGCTGCACGATACAAGTAATGCAATAGATATAGAATGCAAATTGGTAATATTAGCTTTACAGTAGTGTTTAAAAACCGATTTCGAGCCAGGGCTGGGAGAAATACTTGCACCACCGTGTAGCACGCTCCCTATCGAGTCATCTAAACGACATTATGGCGTGCGCTGGAAACGACCAGGAAAAACGCGCCGGACGAAATAAATTCGGAGCGACGCGATTTATTCGCGCGGATAAAGAGAGCGAGAGAGAGAAAGAGAGACGAGACGAGAAAATCGCTCTCGTTTCACTCGCGCGGGTTCGGTTAAAAAAATAACTGTAAGACCCGGTTGTTCTCGATGTCGGTTCCCCTCGTCAGGCTGACGGCGATTATCGAGTATCTACTGTCCGGCGAAGATTGTCATGGCGAGCGATGAACGAGAGGAAGGCGGACGGTGCGCGAAACAGTCGGGCGCACTCCTCTCGATGGACCGAAGGGAGGACGCGCCGGTTATCACCTCGTCGACACGGTTATAATTGTCATCGTTATCGTTATTGCATCACGTAGTCTAATCGCCATGCGGCGCAACCGTCGGCCCTTATCCCGGTGACGATTAGCATCGGGACACGGCTTGGGAACGCCGCGCCGCCGTTCATCCATATGCAGCTGCCAGTAACGGGCGCGCGTATCGCGTGCAAATCCGTCGGCCGTAAATCGCGTTGGTCGGAACTCGTGCGATCGGCACCAACCGAGAGCCACCAACTCGCGTTGCAAAAAATTAAAAGTGAGTGCTTTATTGAAATTTCTCTTCGGCTAAAGCATTCATTAGGGTGTTAAACGCAAATCACGATACCGGAGATTGTACAACGAGGAGTCGTTTCAACGGGTACCAGAAGGAAAAAGCTCGTTTGATAACGCTGCGATTTCACGGTGGCATCGAAACGCGACACGCCTCGAGCAACACCGTGAAAATATTGGACGCATAGTCGTAATCGATAATTTGACGTCCACTGAAAAATGCGGTTATCCTTTCGTTGAATAATTATGTATGTCCGCCGATAACAGAAGCAGTTTCATATATCCCGAATAAAACTGTTGCCGTGAATTCGCGCGGAAAAACAGAGCAGACCGTCGACAGGAAATATCGCCTCCGGCGAGCGCGCAAATATCGGAACGTAACGTCGTAACGAATGTTTTGGCGTAGTTAACAAATATGATTTTTAATTTGGAGTTAAATTTGCGCACTAAAAATATTATATTAGTCGTATGAAGTTTTTATTATATGCAAAGAATTATCTAAACGCATGCTATATTAATAGGAAACGCTATTGATATCAATTGAATTGCGATGAAGCAAGAGAATTATATTCTGTATAAATGTACACGTTGCGCAATCTTTCGAAGCGATGCTTTATGCGGAACCTGGAAAGAGAAATTGTTGAAAATTGATACATTTTGATTCACACGTGACTGAATAGCGAATCCAATATTTCTACCTCGGAGGCAATCTCGAAGCCATGTGCAGTAAATTAAGCCGGAGATGCAGTGGCACGACGGGGCTGTCATTTATCCAATAATGTAATCGTCGCTATTGAGCCGCAAAATTTAATTAGTTCAAAACAGCGATTCCTTCTCTTCGGTTTTCACTAATCGTTCGCCTCGATATTCAAAGTTATTCATAATCAATGCCGCGCTTTCATCCGTCGGCCAGAGATTCGAGCTTTCATTTACTGAAAGGACTGATATCCCTCTCTGAAGATAATTGCGATGGGATAATAGTCAGAGACCATGGAATTGATGAAGGCTTGGAGCTCGTATTCCGGTATTGCGTGAGGAAACGATAAGTCAACGTTTCGACAATCGTGGAAGACGCGAAGTTCTAGTTAAACCGATACGATGAATTATCATTTCCGTTAAGCCGGCGAAAGTTTCTGTTTTGCTAAGAGTTAACGGATTACCGATACAGCGACGGAGGCGTTCCACAGTTTCGTCCGGTCGTTTTATTACCTCAGAAACGTCTCCGTAATATATGAGGTAATAATGGGGTTTCGTAGAGACACTATATCACTATTATTACTAGGCTACGCGATCCAATTCCAGTGAAAGCGTAGCGTTGCACTTTTATCCCATTTCCCTCGGAAATATGTAAGCGGTCTTATGCGAATTTCCCCTTAAGTGGCGCATTAATGGAGAGACAGGGGATTCGGATCGGGAAGTAAGGATATCGTGCGTTGCGTACAACGCACTGTGATCGGATATAACGTTTACTGCGATTCAATGGCGTTTCGCTGTCGTTCGTATTGACGTCAGTTGAATTGACTCGCTAAAGTGGTAGAACGGATGTTTATGTTATTCTTGAGCTTTCATAGCTTTCATAGTAAAAGTCTGTTAATAAAAATTATTGCATGTTATTGTAGAATTATTATTTTTTAACTATAATTAAGAGCAATAAAATTGAATAAAATCCACAACGTTTCACGTTTTGCACATTAAATGTGATACTTATACACTGAATTAAATACTTATATCTCGTTTTAAATGTTTATTTAACATAATATTATCGTTACATTTTGAAAATCAATCGTCCAATCAAATTGGTTTGAATTAATGTGATGAGCGTATACGAGATTCTTTTTACATCGTTTATGCAGCTTATGATTTTCTTTTATATATATATATATATATATAAAATCACAAATTTTAAATAAAATTATATTTAAGATCTTTAAGTATTTTAAAAGATTTTAAGAGGTAATTCCACACATTAACTCAAGACGAAAACTTCATATGATAATATGTCTGAAACGGTTTAATTTTAAAGATGGAGTGTCAAAGTTGAAGAAAAATAAATGTATGCTATAATAATGTATGATCCCAAAAGGTGAGCCTTCATGTTTTAGAAACATATATAAAATTTCATCAATTTAACTCAAGTAATTTTTGAAATTTTTAGAAAAAGCAAAATTTCTTTTTTAATTTTGACATTCTGTATCTTTGAAATTAATTATAATCTGTTTCAAGCTCAATATTAATTACGGTCATATAAAGTTTTCGTCTTGAATTAATATAAAAGAAATTATCCCTTAAAAGCTTTTAGGATATTTAAGAATCATTCTGTATATCTTATAGATCAGTCTATAATTGACACTAATCATAAATCATACGAAAAGAACGGTTTTGCTAAGGTATCTAAAAATTTAACTAGATCTGAAAATAATTTTGCTGAATTAAAATAATTATGTAGAATGCTTAAACGTTGATGACAATGCTGCAAAACGTTTAAACATTCTAGCAATCAATTTGAACGTCCTACATAGCTATTTTCATGATCCACAAACAAAATTATTTTCGGATCTGTATCTTCTAAATTTTTATATACTTCGGCAAAGCCATTTTCTCTGTGTAAAGTCAATCGTGAACTTGGTGAAATTTTAATTGGAGGATGACTTAATTAGAAGACACAGAAGTTTCGACGCGCACTCAAAACGCGGCGAATTCCGTTGTCGCGCGAACATCATCAAGAATTCCCTTGCAGGAATCGTCGCTCAGAGAATGTCGCAACAATAAATCCCAGCATTTCGCCGGCGCATTTCCGCGGGCGCGTCGGGCTGCTCGTTATCGCGCTCTATCACCATTGTTGCTGAACCGCACAACCTAATTACCGCGGAAGTGAGGCGTCATCCCTTATCTCGCCGATTAACTTCGTCTGCACGGACCGGTGGGGAAAGCCAGTCAGCAAATCGCACCCGGGACACACGTTCGTGTCTTTCGACGGCCATCATGCTCATCGTGGGACGTATCACGGATATGAAACGTACAGACATGTATGCGCGCTTGGTCCCATTCTATCAAAAAAGAAAGAGATAGATAGGTAAAGCGTTTATTACCATTCTAGGGCCCTCTAAAAATGTACAATGATAATGATAATAATTGTATAGTGAGAGTGATAATAACAATGTAAGAAATATTAAAAATAAAAATAAAAATGGCAAAGCGACAATGAGATGATAATGACATGAAGATGAAGAGAGCAAGTAAGTTATTAATTACAAATAACGGTGACGGCAAAAGTTGTAAGATAAAATAAAATAAACGAAACACAGTGGAGCACGGTGCCTGTATATAAAGAGAGAAAAGATGAGAGCGAAAGTAAATATGAATCATTGGAAGAGAATCGGCTGGAGAGAGAGAAATAGATAGACAGATAGATAGATTAAGCGTTTATTAACATTCAAGCCCTCTAAGAACATATAATGATGATAGCAATAATAATGCATAGTGATAATAATAACAGTAATAAAAATAATAAAAATAACATAGCAATGATGATAATAATACAAGAAGAGAGCGAATAACTTACGAATAATAGAAAATGATATGACGAAAAATATAAAATAAAACGCAGTAGAGCTCGATACATATTTATAAAGAAAAACAAAAGAGATGATGTAGAAAGTGGAAGAGCGATGCTAGAGATGACGAGAGAATGATAAGATAATGCGAGAGTAT
>JANQDE010000007.1:1385131-1397782 GCA_037157785.1 Cephalotes varians | reverse complement strand
GGAGGAGGAGGAAGGAAGGGGGAGAGTTCGGGACGTGCATCCCGAAGCTGTCGAGTCGCAATCAATTATTCCGGAACGTTGTATCGGATGCACGGGTATCGTCGATTCAATATAACGTCAACTCTAAATCCGCAGTTATCCCTTAACGAGTTTCGTAGTTTTCTTGACGAAGATCACACGCGGGATCTGCACGCGATTTTTAATTTCCCACGTTGGATAGCTTGACGATAAGGACCGGAATGAAATTCTCTTCCCTCGAAACAAAGTTTTTTTCAACTAATTGACAAACGAGATTTTGATTGGGGACATGTTCCGCGCAAGTTCCCGCTTTCTGCGTGATGCAAGAGATAATGTAATTAATAGATTCTTTCGCGCGAGATTTTTGTCCACCCGGTCCACGGAATAGATTTGTCACAATTAACTTTTTCCTCCGTCATCTCTTCGCGCCGTTATTTGAGCGCAAAAAAAGAAACGGTGACTCGCATGGACAATAAAGCCATTCTCGTATTTTCCGAGCGATCAAGCAATCGATAGCTTTCAACGAGGGCTTTCCGCGAACGTAAGGCAGAAAGCATATGTTCCAATATCCTCGCCGTAATCCCCAATAAACCAGTCGCTCCCCTCATCCTCTCCCCACCCCGTTCGCGGGGTGATACGGTCCCTCGTCGACCCCGATGAACGTGAAACCATAATTTCTTGCCTCGTCGCCTTTCCGCCAGAATAATGCTTCCCGTAACCCTCCGAGTCGGCCATTAATTCCGTGACGAACATCCTGGTAAGGACACGCGCGCCGTTTCCTTCTGCGCCCCATCACGTGACTCCCGGCCAAGTACCCGATCCTTTTGTACTCGGCGACGGTACAAGGCCCACAGGCAACTTGCCGGATTCGCGTCGTAAGACACTTCGTGCCCGGTTCCATATATCGCAGAAATAAATCATTTAATTTCGAGGCTCCGTGAAAACTTCCTTGTCGGACCGTCCTTCTCGCGAAGATCCGAGGATATCTTGCTGACGCAATTTCGCCGTGAAAAATCCACGGTTGAAAACGCATGCACCGCGAAATAACGCGTTATCACGTTAGCATTTACGTGTAGCTTCAATGCGCCGGAGTTATTGCCTGCAATATCGTTGCCATCCTTGCGAAAATTAACGACGACTAATTAGTGTCTTTAATTTGCGTGACGAAAGTGTTTCATCGCGTGAATAATTCAGTTATACGTTTTGACGATAAAAAATTCTTTTTCCGACAAGTCTAAAATTAGGTCTCCTTTTTTCCATTTTTCATTTGCGCACTGTTAAAAACATAACAGTTATATTCCGCGTCTATAAAGAAATACTTAAAAACTGCGAACTGCAATTTATTTAAATCATTGAAGTCTACACCTATACTCTTAAGCACGCGTAATTAGTGTTAAATTCGAGGTAAAACTGATTTAGTAATTCCAATTTTTGTCAGGTCATCTATGACCGAGACATTCATCAAATTTTTCTTATCTACTTAGCTTCTACAAAAATATTATATTTCCTAAATATAGCAGATAAGATTTAAATGATTCAGGTTGAAAGCATAAAGTTTTTAAGCGGAAGTTTGAGCCTGGCAAAGGGCGTGTCGCCGGTTGAGCATATGTGTGGCGTGAAGGCAAAGTTGGTGATGAAGGAGCGGGATAGCGTGGTGAAGGAAACGGGAGATAAAACAGCGGCCGTGTTATGGTGACCACCAGGGGCCGGCGGAAATGGTGATAAAGTGCAGGTAAATAATGTGTGTGGCTCCAAAAATGAAGAAAAATCGCGGTCGTATCCGTGCGGAAGATGAGAGAAGAATTCTCGCTCCTGTGTCACCTCGTTTTCGTATTTCAGCGCGAGGAGATAAGGATACACGGTGTTAGAGCGGCAAACGGAAGGAATAACAGAGTCCTTTTTTTATGACATCAAAACACGACCCTTCCATTGTTGGGTAAAATCATCCGTATCTCGTTTTCAAAATCAATTACGAGACCACGATTTAATTTGGAGATTAAAGCCTCGAGGGTTAACCTACATTTCAGACACGCGATACGATAAATTTCGTAATAAATTATATGAAATTCGAGTAACGACACATAACAAATTTAAATTATTTCAAAGCGGCTCGTTATTAAAATGTTCTTTCTTCCCAAATCGTTTGACCGTTTGTTCACTTTTCATAGCTGTTCTCCATCTTGGAAATCCCGAAATGCGAACGATGTAACAAGCGTTCCATTTCGGTTTGATTTTCCAAAATGCGAGTCTCAGTAGAGTACGTGCTCCGAGGAAAACGAAGGCGCCTCGATACAACGTCGATACGCGATAAGATTTCACGTGTGTTCGCGTCGTTCCCAAGACCCTCTTACCCCCTTAACGTCACGCGATTTAGCCTGCACGAGGAAAGCGAGAGCCGGTGGCAGCAAGTGCCCTGTCGACCGGAAGACATTGATGACATTGTTATGTCTTGGTCTACATACGTTGTCTGTACACACTCTGGTGCGCGCCGCTGAAATTTATCGAACCGTAAAACACGCGACACATTCCCTCACAAAAGGACGCGGTGGCATTGAAAAGCCGTTTGTACGTCCTTATCCGAAAACGAAGAGCGCAAAGTAAATATTTTCTGGAAGCCCTCGTACACGCTCGCATGCCCGCCGAGCCTACGGGGGAGCCTTCAACCCTTCGCTCGCCATCGAGGGCGTGTCCGACTGGAATTAAAAGCTCTGCGGCGGTAACGCGAGAGCACAGAGAGCATGGTCGATTAACCCCCAAAAGAGCGTGATCTTTTCATTTTATTTTATAGCTCATTGTTTAGACACCCTCTGACAAGAAGGAACGATTTATTTGAAAAGGGAACGAAACGTGCAACCCTCCAATCACGAGTATATCAAAATTTCTGCGTTGTCCTTTAGCTACGGATGTAATAAAAGTATCAGATCTCGCTAGTATCTCGAAAGTATATTCTTTATAGAAGAAATTCCGAGTTCGCCGTGAAACTCGCGATGTTCCCGGTTGCTGGGGTGCCTCCCCTCCTCCCCCGGGAGGCCAAGAACTTTGATTTCCGATCAGCGCGTGCAGTTCAAGTATAATCGACAGACATCGCTCGGCTAACGGGAGTATTCCCCGCGCACAAATGCGATCGATGAGCGGAAATAAAGTTTCCCTCCCGCGAGGGAAGCGCGCTCGCGAAAGGCAAGAATCGCCCGTGGGGAAAAAGAAACGTGAAAATCTCGGCGCGCGCGCGCGCGCTCTCGTCTTCTTCTCTTCTTCATCTTCCGCGCGCTCATATACGCGCCACATCGTAATTGACTTAGCCCGCACGGAACGCGGAGGTGAGGGATCCCGACGGCTGTGCCAACGAGAATTATGTGGAGCTTTCGCGGCGAAGGGAGAGCGGTGGCGGCTCCTTACCTTCACTTCGGAAAGCCATTGCGCAGATGAAGTTATGGCTGACCAACTCGACTCGTTTCGGCGACACTGTGCGTATCTCATCCTCCTCGTCGAGTATCATACGCTCAACAGATCCCTGAAATCTTTCGATTCTTCACCCACTTGCACGTATTCGTGCACAACATGAAGATGCCGTTTTACGATTACGTGTTGTACCGCGAAGACACGATGTCTTTCGTGTTAGCGGTTCTGCGCTGCGTAAAGTTTGCGGGGGCTTAGCCAAGCTAGTTTAGCTTCGTGTGTTTGGTTTGGTTGTGTCATACGACGCGCGGCGTAAATAGAGCGATGATGCGTATAATCTCTCTGTGCTTGCTTTGTGTGGTATAAACTGCTCGACACGCGATACTTTATTCTAGAAAATACTTTTCTTCTTGACAACATAAAAAATTAGTATACTGTTTGTAACATAAGTAGGAGATTTTTATGGAGGTTCGCAGATCTATCGAACTTTATTGACACAGTCGTTCGAGCAATTTGGAGTAATTTGCCTCAGATTGATGTGATTCTCGCGAGCATTACAATGTCCTCGTTGTAGAAAAGTTAGGAAAGAGGCTACTCCAAAGCGATCCGAGAATTCGTAAATAAGAGAAAGTACGCGAAATACCCTGCATTACCATTTCGTGCTTTCACGGGCGAGTGGCATTCTCTAACCTCGGCATTCTTCTAACCCTGGAGGGTCGTCGAGCTATTCCGAGATCTAGAACACGACGTATGTATGTGCGTTTTTCCCCTTTTTTTGCCCAAGTTCGAGAGAGAAAGAAAGAGAGAGAGAGCTCGTTCTCCCGATTCCCCGGTGAATCGTGCGCCCTAAGAGTCCCGGGTGGCGTAACCGCCGGCAAGTCGTATATCTAGAATAAAGAGGGAAAGAAGGAAAAAATGTCCCAGACGCGGCATCCCGCATACGTGATACGTCCCTTGCGATATTCCGCTTTTATCGAGCATTGTCGCTTGATCTCCGGGGTTGTTTCTGCCGGGTTTGCGAGATCTTTCTCCTTTTTAAGAATTTAAGATGCTTCTTGGCTAATAGGTTACGGCTACACTTATCATTTGTCACGAATGACAAATCTTCATGTCCAAAGCTGCGTTTGCACACGCCGCTTTTTTTTTTCTTTATTATTATACGATCAAAAATTAACGATCCATTATTGTAATGCGGAGTTAAGAAAGTTGTGTAAGTAAAAAGTCGGGGATTAATTAATTTGAACAAATTAATTTGAACAAAATTTAAACAAAATAAATTCTCAGTTTGAAACGATTATAAAAAATATATTCCGAAGAGATTCTCTTTATGAATATCATGAAAATATATTCCGAAGAGATTTTCTTTATGAATATCACGAATATCGTCAAAACGAAGTTCGAATATTCTAAATCAATGTCTGAACGGTCAACTTTTGGCATTTTTAGCACCGTTTCAGGACGGCGTGAAAAAAAGATTTTATCCCGGGCAATGTGTCTTTATTTAGGGACAATTCTTCTCAACGTGCTGGGCGCAAAATAAATCTCTATTATCGGGAAAGCGATTCGCGCCGTTCTTCTTCAACATCCGCGAGTCGTAATTAAAGGCATCAATCGCTCCATCTCGAATAATCGTTCGCGGTTGACTCTAATTTTCCATCGTTAATCTTATCCGCAGGGTGCTAATACGAATTTCTTTATTGACGCGCGCAGATTATTTGATAAAGTCTTCTGAATCGAACTCCGCAAGTTATTCGCGGATTAAGACGAACACCCCATTTGACTACTTGTTGAATCTACTTTCGGACATCGTGCATGCAAATATCGCTCAATATATCTTTGACGTTTAGTAACAAGTATTTTTTAACATATTTTTTAACTTGGTCATAATTTATGAGGAGTGTTGAAAAGTTTTGCCAATGAATACATAGATAACATTGAGTAGAAAAATTATTTGCATGATTTTGTACCATCTTAATGTTGTACCATCTCACCGGAGAAATTTTATTTCCTTCTAAGAACTCATTTCGTTTTGACGGTAGTGAATGTAAACATTGATGCTTTGAAAAAATTAAAAAATCGTACTAAATATCTTTTAAAAAAAGATATGTCATCGTTTGAAATCTTTGCATGATGACATGTCTTTTTTTATAAGATTGAATAACGACACGATTTCTGACAAGTTGTTTTTCACGGCAGTGATAAACATTTTGATGTTTTAAAAGAATAGAAAAGTAATAATTGAGCTATTATCAAATATCTCTGTAAAAAAGATATCTCATTATCTAAAATTTATGCAGAGCAAAAGATAATGCAAATCGCGCAAATAATTTTTCTTCCTAGTGATTATTCGTAAAATTTTTCAAACGTTCATTGTATTAAACGTTCATTGTATTAAAAAATATGCTAATCAATTAACAAGGATTAGCTAAGGATTCTTGAAAGGATTAGCGCTTGAAAAGCAAAGTCACAGTTATTAATGACATAAATTTTAAATTATTTTATCATCAAATATACATGACAATGCTAAGATACCCTGTGTTAAATTAATACGGCAATGTATTTAATTTTGAGATATTTGCATCTCGAGGCACATCCAGGAGTGAAAATCGCACATGTCCCAATCTTTTTAATTAAAATTTCCTTTAACGAGAAAGATTATAAAACGAGGTCAATTATCAACTTCGTTCAACCGCACACAGTCTTAATGAAATCTCATTCTATAAATTATCGCTGATAAGACTAGAAAGGGAAGTGTCACCGAGAAAAATTCTTCTATTAAAAGTAGCACCCTCGATGTGCAGGTCACAAAATTCTCGAAATATCTCTCAATATATTTTTGATGACACGTTCGCACTAGTGCACAATTCCTTTTTATACTAAATTAATTGCGTGGGATCTTCGTATCCCCGAATTTATCTCCAGCTGCCGTCCATCGAATTATTGCGGAAATATCTCCCCACGAACGAATCGTTTTAAATATTTCGTGCGGTCGCAGGACAGAAATTCCAGGTGTAACCACCCCCTTGACTGACCGTCAGCCATTCTTTCCCCTCGACCGTTTCCAAGCCCGTTATGAGCCAGCGCTGAAAGCGCCGGCGGTGCAGGACAATGAAAGCCGTAGGAAAAGGGCTGACTGTTACCGCGAATGAATTTGCATATACCGCAGACGGGCCGCCCCGTGTGCTTTGAGGGTTTACATGTGTCGCGAGTTAATCTCGTTTCGCACGTACTGTGCCGACCTTTGGACGAAGAGAGGCGACGGACCCCCGGCCGTGCCCTTCACTACCGTTCGTGTCAGTATTTAATCAGCTATGTTATTCAATACATTGGTTCGGCTTGACGACGTCACCGCGTATGGCGGTATGCGCGGCTTCAAGTTTCAAGAGACAAATCCTAACTGACGTCGCTGATGACGAGTGACGTCCATTATGATTTTTACACACATGCCGAGCAAAATTACGAACGTGCCAACGTGCCAACGAGACATCGAGTGATGAACTTGGAAGCAGCGATGCACTCAGAGAAAAAAGTCGTATCGGCAATTAGAAATTTTAGGACAAATAATACCTCAACTATGTATAAGTGTGTGTTATCTTAACGACACATACACACAATATATTTTAAAGACTATATTAAAAAAAAAAGATGTTATTACGCATTTAATTTACCTCATGAAATCAGGGATTATTAGACATTTTCAAACGGTCATTTAACCGCTTCCGCTTTGTTTTACGCACGCAGGGAGATTTTGACAGAAGAACACTGGCTGTTCGTGACTGGAACGAATAGAACAATATGCCCTACACAACCCTCGCCCAGAACGTGACGCAACGTATAAACGTGTGAATTGCGGGGGAACTCGGAGCAATTTCATGAGCGTATAAATAAATTCATAACGTGATGGTCGGATAGGCGGGCAAGTACACGCACAAATATCAACGAATAACGTGTTCCTGGATGCTAGTCTGCGGTACACAAGCACTCTCTACTAGTTTTACGTAAACAGGCGTACACATACACATGTGCGCGTGCGCGCGAGCGCACACACACACACACACACACACACACACACACACACAGATGCCACCTTGAATCCGCGGAACAATGGTAGCCGATCGGCGTATATCGCGTATCTCCGATCGTATCCACTTTGTGTGACGAATATTAATGCCGTTTACATTGGAACGTACGGACATTCATGACTCTTCGCGATCCGTTTGTGCGCAATTAAAGCGGATAAGCCAATCGTGATTAATCGTGAGAGTCGCATTGCAATTGCCGGTTTATTTTAAGTCTTGTTTAACTGTCGCGTGCACCGTCGTTCCTCATTGCTGATAATTTGTAGTCAAACATTGCAACCTGCAATAAATCGAAGTTATTGAAAGCTGAGAAAGATAACGTTATTTAAAAATGATTTAATTGCAGTTTGCTTTTATATCTCAATCACGTTTTTCGAAAATTAATTTTAGAATTTAACAATTAACTTAAACTGAATATATATAGAATTTAAAGATAAAAGTGTTTATTTTAGATTATTATTACTAAAATTAAGCGAAATATGAAATTTTTGTTCTATCAACCGTTTAGTATTGGAGATAATATCATATGAAGTTAGTTTTTTCTAGATGAAGTCATGTTAAAATCACTTCAAGATATTTTGTTTATTGTTACACAGCAAAACATTTTTTGTAATTGTGTTAAAAGCGGTCTTCATTAAAATTTTTATATGAAATTTTAATTTATTTGAATTTACGATTTGAATTTTTAATATTTCTGTGCTAATTTAACATAATGTGATTATTTAAATATTTTATTGATATTTAATATCTCTCAATGTTAAAATAACATAATTTATAAATAAATTAATGAATAAGTAACAAATAATATATTTTTAAAAATTCTAGGATAAATAAAAAGATAAATGTACGTGTTAATTTAACATATTACAAATGTTAATTTTATTGAAGAAATATTTCCACTAATTATTTTCAAATTGTGTCAAAATTGTGTTACATTTTTTGTATTAAATTTTACATAATGTTTGTGCTACTTTCTATTTGTTATATACATATCATACATTTATTATATACGTATTTATCTCGTGTTAAATTAAAATTTAAATGGGCCGTTTGGAACACGTGAAATATGTTAAATTAACATAAATTTTCCAACTGTATAGTTTTAGAAATAATACAGTTCGTCAAACAAGAACGTACCAGATAAACTTCTATTTGTCGTTATACAAAAACTTTTGAACGAAATATATTTGGGGATTAATGAAGATAAAGCTACGTGGAAAGAAGTACATAGTAAAATAATTATCTCGACAGATTCGTCCGATATGTCGATTTTACCTCGAGAATTAAAATTCGTATATCATAAAAATTGGTGGAAAGTATGTCTCAAAGACGTCAGACAATAATTGGCAATGGCGAATTGATTGGATGACTTATTAATACAGAAGCGTTAATAGTGATTATGTAGTATATACATATGTAATATTTTATCATTTTTTATACTAAATAGTTTTATAATAAAAGTTATGTCGGTCATACTCTTATTAGACACCTTCAAATCTTTTAGCGTACGCGATACTTGTCGTTAAACATTTAACGCTCTCTAGTAAAAGTCGGACAATAACTAAGACTCTTTATATAATGCATTGTAGAGGAAGAACTTTTCTATCTGCTCGTTTAAAAGTTCTTGATATAACAATTCCCAAATAGAAGTTTTGGACACGCTCTTGTGTGTCAGACTGTAGTTTGTAACATCTTTATCTTTATACCTTGTATAATTAACCAGAAAATTAGCGACTCAAATCATTCAAGAGAGAAATCAAATAGATAATCATCCGAAAAATAAACTATAGAATTAATCAGAGGATTAGCAGATAATAGATCAATCAAAAAATTAATTAAAAAATTAATCGGGATTCAAGCAGATTAATCGATAATTAATCAAGCAAGAGAATTATCTGATAAAACATTATCTGGAAGGTTAATTGGATAATTAGACAATATACACGTAATATTCTGTAACATAATCCTGTTTCTTACAAAATGTGATAATCTAAATTCAAAGTTAGCTTCTTATTGTTAGCAGAATTAGCTTCTAGCAAGAATTCGTGACACGTAGTGATCTCACGAGGCAAGAAGACGAGGCGTATCAATTATCCAGGTGGCACTGTAGCACTTGATGCGGTGACCCGCGGACTTAATTCCAATTATGCATATGCCAATTCGGTTCGGAGGATGATTCTCTGCGACGGATCTATCTAATATTTGCGTTCGGTGACTTTTTAACGAGCCGCCGCAGTCCGTTAGTTATCCCGGTTCAATCAGCTAACGACGCCAAAAGTAGAGTAAACCTGATCGCCGTAACCGTTAACGAACTCTTCCCGAATGAAACCGCAAGAAAATATCGTCTGATCGCTGAAGAGCGGTGGAAATTACGTATCGACGTTTTTCCGGCTTTCCGGAAACGAGGTGAACGCTTGCGAATCGCGCTACGACGCGTATTTACGACGTGAAGACGTGAGAGAGATGATGCGAGAACGCGAGATATCGGAGTTCGTGTACATCACAGGTGAAAAATTTGTGTTAAATTTAACACATTTCACGTGTTCCAAACGATCCACCCAAATTTCGTGTTAATTTAAGATGAATAATACAAAGTAACATAAATATTATGTAAAAAATTAACACAGAAAATGTAACACTGATACAATTTGTAAGTAAATTGTGGAAACATACATTTCTTCGGTAAAATTAATTTATAATATGTTAAATTAACGTACATTTTATTTCTTTATTTTAGAATTTATGTTTTTAAAATAGATTATTTTTATGTTATTTGTTTACTTACTCATAAATCGTGTTACTTTAGAAATTCTAAGAAGCATTGAATACCAATTTAGCACAAAAATCAAATAACACAATCACATTATGTTAAATTAACACTTGGATGTTAAAAATTCCACACAAAAATGTTAACAAGGATCGGTTTTAACACAAATTTTTATTGTATATAGGAGAACTTACTTAAGCGAAACAATGCATTTCTATGCATTCATCTTAATATGTAATCCGATATAATGATTTGCTGTCAATATGGAGATCATAAGAATACCAAAGCGCAAAGCGATGCGCGATCATACTCGTATTGTATGCTTGCGATGAAAGAGAGAAAGAGAGAGAGAGAGAGAGAGAGAGAGAGAGAGAGAGAGAGAGAGAGAGAGAGAGAGAGAGAGAAAGCATTTATTCAGAGGATGAGGTAAATTCCAATTTAATTGGTGCACACGGCAGGGTGGGGATACGACTACCTACATTGTTCAGCGTATCCTATTCCGCTATTCCGAGGCTGCGAATATATTATTAACGTGATATTTCGCAACACCGGCTGTGTGTTTAATTGTAATTTAATTCCGATTAAATTGCATTCTATAACTGTTCTATAATATTCTACAATTACTCGAATTCTAAAATATAAAATACAACGCTTTTGTACTAATATTTCTATTAGATACGTTAGATACATTTTTAATATATACTGCGCCAAACCGACATCTGCTAAAAAATTGAACGGTCCGGATTTTAAAATTCTGGTTCTAATATCAACGGGGGCTGCATTTTAGCCGCATTAAATATTTTCGAGCGAATAATCTCCCAAAATGTATAATTTATATTTCTACCATTTTGCCTGAGAGATTTATTATTATTTCGAATCCGAAGTATCAGCACACGTACTTAAGAATAACGCGAAAAATAAGTTGATAATTGATTAATAATAAGTTGATTATTGCGAAGTTCATTACGCTTGCCCGTGACTCGTTCAGTTGTGACGTACGTAACGTGTCTCCCGCAATATCCGGTGTCTCCGGCGTCACGGAAATAATTTCGTCGCGTTTAGTCCGTTTACCTGACGCTAAGAGACTGTACAGAGACGCGCTCGGGACTTGTAACGTACACGCCGCGCGCGCCTTGGGTTGCGTCTTAATCTCCCGTGTAATCCTAGCGAGTCACTTTGTACGGTGCCGGTGCAGCCTGCCGTCTGAGCAAACTACGATCGTACTACTGGCTGCCGGAGCGGCAGCGTGAACGTCGCGAAACTGTAAACACTCCGCGCCATTGTTTCGTCCGCCGTTTGTAATATTAACGGCAACATATTGTGAGTCGCACGGACCATCCCGTTGCAATCCCCCGCGACGGGGTTTGCCGGGTCCCACCGCTCCGAGTCGAGATAGCGGACGATATTTTATACAGATATAATAGAGCGGAATGCCATTGCTCTATTACGAGACTGCGTCGACTAAATTCGGACCACGTTTCTCTCCGACAGAAATTCTCTCTCTCTCTCTCTCTCTCTCTCTCTCTCTCTCTCTCTTCACTAGCGTTCACCAGCGTTCACCAGCGTACAGTTCTGATCTATTTCTTTAAATTTTGTATTTATTTCGGTTAATGTTTATATCTCGATGTATTTCACTATATCTCAGTGCTTAAAGAGAATTTGTTCCGCTGAATAAATGACGATCATTATCTCTCTCACATAATTCTTCAATTTTATATTGTTATATAATCATTAATCTTTTATTAATAAATTTTTCACAGATAATCGATTCTATTTTAAATCAAAAAGTGTCAGAGCGAAGTGGGTTTCGAGATACCCTTCAATTATAAAACAAATACGCATTTCGATTTTTTTCATCAGACGCAAACAATACCAAAGTAATGCGCCGCGCTTATGCAAATCGCGGCGCATCACTTTTTGCATAAATGTAACGTCCAAATGAATGACGTCGGACAACGTTACCGCGTGAAATCGTTAAAACACGAGGCTGGCACAATAATATTAAACATTAGCATAAAACATGATATTATATGAGTTAAAAATATCATGTATCTTTTTTTGTAATTATATATGGAGAGTTAAAAATTAACGCTCGTGAAACTTACGTTACAGCTTTTGCTGTAGAAAATGTGGGTGAAAACGAGGCACGATTATTCGTTAAATTAAACGCTCTTCTATCTACGGCATAAACCTTTGTTACAAAATGTCACTCTGTTTGATTAGTTTAGCACCGTCACGCAATCATCCTCGTCACGCTCGCATTTTACATTTCCAAAGAACTTCGCCAATAATTTTCGAAAATTTCGTAATGCAATCCACTTTATTCCGTGGTCGTAGCGTGCGATTACACGCACGCACACACACACACACACACACACACACACACACACA
>JANQDE010000007.1:1365578-1384891 GCA_037157785.1 Cephalotes varians | reverse complement strand
ACACACACACACACACACACACACACACACACACACACACAAAAGACGAGGTCATCGGAGACCGCCACTCACTCGATCATATCGCGTTTCAGCTCCGTGAAACTCTGCCGCTACGCTATCGGGCATTATCGATATGCGTCCCCAGCGTGTATCGTCGAATAGCTCTTAACGTTATAGACAGAGGAAACTCGATGCGCGACCGCATCCACGTCGTCCACCAAAATTTTAGAGCGACCGCGAACGCTTTTCCCTACAACGCTGACGCGAACTCCGCCCGCATGCGTTTGCGAGTGACGTGGTATATAAAAGTTACGGTGAATATATATTTTATATATATATATATATATATATATATATGTATATAATCCTAAAATACTGAACATAATTTTGACGACAGCTCGCTTCGTGCAGTAGTTTTTGAAGTAAAATTTTGCTAACGTGAGAAGCAAATTTAGGATTAATTAAGTTTAATTTTCTGTCAGTTCCCTTGACATTTCTTGATAAAATTCTTGATAAAATTGAGAATCATAGATGTTTAGATTATCCTTTTCAGAATCAAGCATTCTTGCTACTAGAGCTTTCAAAAGATTTAACCTTCTCGGACTGTCGCCGGATTTCGCGACAGCCAATGTTAGTGCGGACTTGTCTCGCGGATGAAAATTGATAAAACGTCCACGTATAATTCCGGCCTTACGAAGCACGGGCGAATCACATATCGCTTCTCGCGCGGGATAAGAAAAGGTACCCGCGGCGTTACGTGACTCCTGTACAGATAACGGTCGTATACTCTCGCGGAAATCTCGCTGCGCGCTCGCTCGCTCCCGCAGTCCCTCTCGTGATATTCGGCTTCCCGTCCCCTCGGCCGTCCTCAAACGCGACGCGATGTTAATTTTAATGACGCGCCTGAGCTTGGCGGCTCGCGAAAGCCGCCTCTGCGAGTACGCGCTTATACGCCGGTAATTCGAGTGTCTTCCCGCAGATCATCCTTTCGAGAACAACGCGAGAGGGGCCACTGATTCATGCGAAAGGTGATTACGTAATGCGCGCGGTGTCACAGAACTATGAGATGAAATATAATACGATATATTTCGTGAAATACAATAAGATATCGGGTTAATCCATAAATTCATGCGCATTCCTGAGTAATCTTGAAGTTAAGTACACGGTGACAATCGAAAAGCTACACGTTACTGAAATTACACGGAAAGTACAGTTTTGCTGAAGTGTCTAAGAGTTTAGTTACACGGAAAGAACGGTTCTGCTGAAACACCTAAAAATTTAGCTAGATACGGATCTGAAAATAATTTTGTTTGGATCATCAAAATAATTATTGTAGAACACTCAAAATAATTATTGTAAGATTTTGGTTGCTAGAATGTTAAAATCTTTTGGAGCATTGTTCTCAACATTTAAGCGTATAATTATTTTGATGACCTAACAAACTTATTTTCAGATCTATATTTATTATAACAAAATTTTTTAATATAATACTTCACAAAACTGTTCTTACCGTGTAATTATTGTGAGGTGATATTTTTCGCAATAAATTGTTTACAATGTTTTAAGATGCTTAGCATCAATACCATGAAATTGCTTGTCAATTTAATTTGTGATACTACTATCCTTTAGTTTCAGTAGGATTGCGTTTCAAGACCAAAAATTAAATCGATGCACAGTTTACAGAACTGGATATGTATATAAATTTACATTGAAATTATTAAGCACTAAAATCTAGTTCGACCGAACATTTTTCTTAATTGTGTTATTCACATATCAGTCTAGTGTCACTTATTGTTAGCTATTGTTTGCGAATTATTATTAACGAATGAACAGAATAAAATGAATTAAATCATATTGAAAATCATTGACTGATTCCCTCCATAGTACATTTAATTAATTATTCACTCATTACAAAATAACAGCTATGTAACACACTTCAACTTCTCGATTTGTATATAAAATATTATCGATCTTTTTTCAGCGAAAGTATTATTTTTTCGCAGAAATTTATAATCGCGAATATACGCGAATATAATGCCTAGTGAAAACATATCGATTTACGAAGCTTTAACTCAATGTAATACAGTGATATTGTACAAATTATTTATAAAATTTATACAATATTTATATTATTAAAAAATATCATATTACAATACGGTGTAGCCACAACGCACTGCAATATAGTAATTTGTACATTTCGTCGAATTTCATTAATGAAGCGGTATTACCATAAATTCAGTTGTCACTGATCTTCGTCCCGCTGCGACAATTTGCACGGTTCATATTACAGCAGCGACTCAACGACGCGTGAGCACGCCACATTTCAAACGCGCAAACTAGTTATAATAACCGGCCGACGAACTTTGTACAAATATCCGGTTTGACGCAGTGTATCGCTAATCCATTGGAATCGTAATTTCAAAGCTACAGTCGTCGCGCGAACCCACGATAATGTATCCGGTACATTTTGATTGTAATTAGACGAGTTTTGGTAAAGTCCCATTATTTCCGTGAAATCGATGCAACGTGAAAGAAGAAACAAATGCAAAAAAGTTTATTAAAATGTTTTAAATATTAAATTGAATACTTTATTTTTGTATCAATAATACTGTTCAAAAAATGATATTTTTTTCAAACAAGGATAATGGTTTTCTTTTAATTTTTTAGACACTAATATAACGAAATACGACTCCGTTTATCAAATTGCTCTATCACGTCATGATTTTGAAAAACTTAAGTTAAAGCAGATTAAAGTTGCAAAAAGGCTATTTCATTTTAATGTATTTTAGCATATTGTAACCACGATATATGATGTGTTAGAGAAATTTTATTGCAATTAAAATTAAATATGTCGTTAAGATTTTTCTAAGGAAGTTAGAGCCTTTAAAAGGAATTCATTGTATTGATTATAATTAAAAAGATATTTATGATTGATATACAATAGATTTATCAAAATTGGTTCAAGGCATTCAAAGGTGATTCAAAATTGCAACTTATAGGCCATTCAAGGATCTACCAAACGTTATTTATTTATATTATTCAATTTAAAGGCTTCTCAAATCGCTAAATACTAATTTAATATCAGAGTTAATAAATTCCATTTAAATTGTATGAAAAACTATATATGAATTATGTAAAAAAATTTGAACTTCTTTCAATTTTGACATTTAACATTGATTTCACCATTCTTAATTTCAACTTTGATATCAAATTACCATTCAGTGATCTAAAAAACTCACAAAAATTTAAATAACATAATTTAAAAACATTTGGTAAATTTCTAATAACATATGTAAGTCGCAATAGATGTTAATCTATATCAATTCCTATATTAATCACAAATATTTTTTTAACGTGTTTAGGCATCGTATTCAGCGCCTAAGTTTTATAGGAAATGATTCTCGTCCTCGTATATTTTCTTTTGTTGAATAATGTAATTAGATAAAATTTCATTGATTAATTAATATCCATCAATATTAATTATGAATATTAATGTTAACCATATTATTATATTATTGTATGTGCATATTGTATGTATATATTATTGTATATACGACAAGATTAATATTAATATTAATCTTATACAAAATAGATTTTTGCTTCCTTCAAATTCCAAAAACTCCTTTCGTAAAATAAGTATAAACTTTTATATCAATAGAATATATATTACTCTCTCATCCATCGCACGTACACATCGCACAAGTACGTTTCTATTTTATTAAAAGAAATAAAAACATTTTAAAAAGCGTGTTGCTTTCCACGAAATAAGTGTGAACTTCACCCCGGATCCGTTTACCGTTCTAGCCGATAGGGTCTTTCGCTCGGTTAGTCATGTTGCACTTTTATACACACAGCGAACGTCCGATCGACGTTTTCGAGCGACATTGTACGAGATCGTCGTCCTTTTACCAGCGACGGCCGATGGATTTCGCGTGGCACGAGCGATCGTTGCGGACGCCTTTGATCGGCCATGCGACGTTTTTTTAATCGCGTTAAACGTTCCGTCGTTGCCCTCAATCATCCAACGAGCTCCCGCTCGTCAAGTCTCTTTCCTCCACACCGTATTTTCCCGTCCGTCCCATGTCGGTCGCGGATCGACCTTCCCGACTCTTTCTCCTCGCGAGAGACGCGCGACGTCCGTTGTTTAATTAAAACCAGATCAAAATGACGTCTTTCGGTGAAGCCCGTGCGACGCGACGGCTTTCAATTAATTCAATGTCCCGCTGGACGATACGCCGAACGATAACGACACGACGCACGACGTGATTCGACGTCTCACGGACGTTGAGAACTTGCGAAGATAGCGGGCCGGCCTCGTCTCTCACCAGCGGCGGATCGCACGAATCACGTACGCGTCTTGGTAACGTTATTTTATTTAAAATGAACTCTTCCTCTCGCGCATATAAAATACCTTTGGTTTAATAATACAGTTTCTGAAATTTACACGCGATTCATATTCAAACCTTGCGCACGGTAAAAGGGGATGGTACGTGTAACGCGCTTTCCATTGTTTGCCTCGCATAATTTCCAGGCGGAAACAGTTCGGTACAGAACGTTCGAAATAGCTTTTTATCATCGCAAAGTGTGCAGTATCGGCGATTGCGAAACAGTATTCGTGATTGTTTATTGCTCCGTACGTGGTTACGCACAGATGTGTGTGCGTGCGTATTACATTAGTACGCAAGCATTAAGCTATCGTCTATCGATTAGATAACTATATCGTTCTTTGCCTTATAATGCAGCCACTCGAGACGAGCACACAAAAATTGTTTGCGCACGATATTGCGACGACGTACAGGAAATTTACATTAACGTCTTTTAGTTCGTTTCGCATACACGATTGCATAACGCGATATTATCAATCGAAACGCGCTCGAACAATGTGTGACAATTGCAATTTTATTTTGTGTGTATGTGTGTATGTGTGTAAGATATGTCAATATAAATAAAAAAATAAATAAATAGAAATAAATAGAAATAAATAAATAGAATTACTACGTTCGCGTGTCAATATTAATAAAAAATATTTATTCGATCGCGCAAAAAGGCGACGTGGAAAATGTGAAACTTTCCCCTATATTCACGCCAATCGCGCCAATTATTTCGCTTTATCAGCGTCGATATCGGAGCATTGTGATTCGTCGCGATTCTACGAATTTGCGAAGGAAAAGGAGAGGAAAAAATATTTTTCACCGCGTCGCGATCGTCCGTGATTCACCCCCGACGCGACGCCGCCGTCCGAATGCCAGGCGAAAATCGCGCTGGTTAGCTTCCAAGATGAGAACCGGTTGGATCGTCGCATCACTTAGTATGCATCTTCGTCTCCCGGCATTATTCGGGGCGATCTCTTAAATCCTGTACGCAGTTACGACGGTCGGTCACCTCGCATACGAAATCGACGGGGTCGCGCACCATGGGGTTGAAGCACTTGCCGCTCCTTTCCTCATCCCGTCATTTCGCGTCGCAGACCGACAATCATAAATCGGCCAGAGAACCGATTGTTCGAAGGGCGAGAAACGAATCCCTAAGGCGTGTGCCACGATCGACGATTGCAACGTCGATTGCTCCGACATTGCTCGCAATGGAATATTTCGCGGATCGAACTCGAGTAATTCACCGGCAGACACGTTTCTCCCACAACTCGAGCAACGGTCGAAGTTGGAAAGTCGAAGTCGCGGTATTGGATTATATGAGGTATTGACAGCAGATGATGAACGATGGTTTTTGGTCTCGTGCATCTAAGTACAAAGATTATAAGTAGCCTCGATCTTCGTGCTGTGTTAAAATTGCACACGGTTTTTATACTTGGGTACGTGTAAGTTAAATGAGACAACATTATAGGAGTAATGCACTGGATGTTTTATCATAGAAGTAAAAAGAGGTATTTCTCGAAAATAACTAGAATAATTGGGAGACTCGGTGCAAAAACCAGTCAGTTCCATTTTTTGGCAACAATGACTTTTTGAGTAGATTTAACGTACCAAATATTTCACGTATCTCGATATAAAAAAACGGACAGTTCCGAACAAACTGATGTACACATTTCAACAGCTTCGTAAAATATTTCGCATAATATACTGGCAAAACAATTTCTTGTTAATACTGTTAAAAAAAAAAGATGCTAATTTTTGCATCTTCAATGGAAGACGCGAAATCTGTATATCTTTTTAATGACAGATCTCCCTTCGATATTTACTTTGTACTTTTTACCGAATTTATCGTATTAATATTTGTTGATGTAAATTCCATGAAAGAAAAAATCTTTTCTTACTATTATTCGGAATAAATTTCTTATTTATTCAGGATAAATAATCAGTTTTTAAATTATGGATAACAGCTTCCTAAATCCTATAACAGCTTTCTAAATCCAAGTGTTAAAGTGCCTTATTTACATTCCTATTTTCTGGTGCGTGAAAGATGTGTAAAAATTCGAGGCTATTTATCAATATCCCGCTGTTTCCTTCGAACCATCTTATCCGCTGAATTTTAACTCAGAATATAAGCACACACAATAGGATATAACCCGAAAGATTTATCCTTCGACCACCGATCACGACCAAGACCGCTCACTCGGAAAAAGAAGCACTCACCTTTGCTGGATATCGCTGCCGCGCCGACGAATTGTATGGCCAGGACAGCGCCAACCAGAAGAAACTTTCCAGAAGCACCGCGCTTCATCGCGACCGATCCACATTTAACATCGGACGATCCCTTTGACGCTCGGCCGCTGGCCTTCACTCTGCTCATCCGAGGGTTGTACCGATGTGATCTTCTGCCACGATCGTCGTCGCCGCCGCCGCCGCCGTCCGGTCGAAATACCGACGTCGTGCCCATCATGGTCATAACTGATCACTGTTTAAAATCCTTCTCTCGATCAGGCTGCTCCGACAAACAACGTCACTGCGCACTATCTCGAGGATCCCCTCTGCGTAATCCTTTAATCACTTGGGGACCGCGGTTGACGTGGCAGAGAAATCCGACACAATGCGGTTCCGTGGTGCGATCGTCACCGACACAGTCACACGATCCGGACGGAGCATACACACACACGGGAGCGCACTAGGGGGTGCGTGAAATCCTCCGCTGTCACGCCTCTGCGAGCTGTCCCAGCGCTGCAGGGCGTACGAAAACAAACCAGTCACCCCCTTCGATCCGCGCGACCCTGCCGATCTCGATTAACAATCGACAGGTCGTCCGGCGAAACAAAACGCCGGAACGTCACTTGCAACCGTCGCGAGTAGCGCTACACCTGGCGCGCCTTCACGAACTCGCTCGGTTCCACCTGGAACTAACCGCGCCGGGCGTCTCCGGAGGGCAGGTCCTCCCCCATAACGGCGACAGGTCTCTCGTCGTGCCCTGGTCGAACAGGGCGCTACGCGCGGTAAGATCGGAGAGAGAAAGAGAGCCGAAAGAAAAAAAAGGGCCGAGGAGACACCAGCGACCAACCCTTCTCAGCTCAGACCTCGGCTGTCGATCGAAAAGCGCTCCGGTTTTACGACTTTGGCGAATGCGACTGCACGCGTCGCGATGCTGTTTTCCTCCGCGATAGAGAAGAGAGGGAAGGAATCAACATCGAAGAGAGGGAGGGGGGGAGAAAGAGGAAAGTCACTCGCGCGCGGGTGGGCGGGTCCCACCGTGAACCCTCGAGAAGGTTGATGAGGGCTGCGCGGGGGTGGTCGGGTAACGGCGTTAGAAAACGAGTGGGAAAGAGAAATAGATATTCGACAAATGAACAGAGAGAGAAAGAGAGAGAGAAAGAGAGAGAGAGAGAAAGAGAGAAGGTGAGAATGAGAATATACACTAAATTCGCGATCGGAGCCGCGTGCTGAAACCCCCAACGCAACGTGCTGCCGCGTCGAGACGCCCGGCGCTACTGAGGCGAAGGAGAGCCCGTTCGGGGGTTGCTGCCGCTACGCGAGGTCGGGAGGGGGTGAGAGACCGCGGGGGTGCGAAGGGATGATGGCAGCGCGGCGCGCCTCGGATATTCTCGCTTCTCTCCGGCTCTCCTCTCTCATATCTCTCTTTCTATCTCTCTCTTTCTCTCCTGAGTGCCTTCTTCGCTCATTTTTCCACACTCTCTCTTTCTCTCTTTTGTTCTATATATCGAATTTTATATTCCCGGGCTTAAACTTATTTTATTTCGCGTACGATTATTATTCCACACACGCGCGCGCGCGCGCACACACACACACACACACACACACACACAGCCCGGCATTTTCGTATCCCTCCTTACATATCGTTTAACTTGCGATTCTGTTTATTTTGCGCCTGCTATTATCTATATTCTTTTCCCACTTACCGTTCTCGAGGAATTTGATCTCAGGATAGTTAACGGATTCTTTCTCCCTCTCGTTCTCTTCATCTCATTCTCACTCGCGATGTTCATCTCGGATCGAAACACGATGCGAGAGCGCAGCTGGCGGTGCACCTATTTAGAAAAAAAAAAAATTTCTCGACCGTGGCGTACAATGCTTTTGGAACAAAAGAATTCGAATTAAATGCGAATGGATTGCTTCATGCGCTCTGTGACCGGAGCTGAATAAATTTTCGTCAGAATGCGTGGCATTCGGCACGCATCCTCATGCGCGCGGACAAGCCGCGACTGTTTTGCATATTATTATTTTACCTTCCCCCATTCCTCCTCTCACCTGCACGGAATTCGATGGTGGAAACGGGACGACGTTTTGCAAAAGCGAAATTAGCGCGCAGCGACAATGTTGCCCCGCGCAGAAAATCGTCCAACAATTCGCGGATCGCTGGAAACGATCGTTGCACTCGACGCCATCGTGATTGACAGTCCTTCTTTCTCTTTTACTCTGCCCCTCCCCCCTCCTCCTCCTCGCTGCGTGTAACAATGTCGATAATTAATTGTGAACGTTAATTAAATACATGACAGATACAGAAAACAGGAAATGAGACCAAGTTTCGCGCGATTCGTGACGAATTCAATAGCGGTTGTTAGCTGCTCGAGAGAGCGCGCGACGCCGACGCACTTCCGTAATTTTTCCGTAATTATCTGTAACGATGTCGCACCAGTGCAGCGTGGTGAAAAAGCGAGGGGCGGGGGGGGGCAGTAATCAGGGAGCGATCGAAATCGGATTATCGGCATACGATCAATCGACAATCACGTCCGGCCACGGTCGCTCGGGTCGTGTATACATTGCGCATTGCGCGTATTGACATGAATCCGACGGATAGCAGATAGATAGCTAATTTCGCTCCGTGATTCGCGTCTCGAGCTCTTGCATGAATAAACAATGTCTGACCGCGCGACGATAATGAATTAAACGACCCACAATAAGCCACATTAATTTCAAATGAGTAACATCGATAGTACCACGTTTCTTGTAAAACTGAACGTTTTTTATTTGCGACTGTGATATCAATATTCAATTTTATCCAAAATATTTCTGCTTGCCTGTGATACGCGTGTTAATTAAAACCGCATTTACATTTTAAATAAAATTTATATATAATTACATTCAGAGAAAAAAGTCGTATCAGTAACTAGAAATTTGCGAACAAATAGTACGAGTGGAACAAATAGTAATAATATTAATAGTAATAATTATAATATATTATATAATTATTATATATATTATAAAGTTTTGTGTGTGTGTTGCGCGTGCGCACGTGCGTGTGTAATAAGAACAATAAATAAGTTATATGAATTAAGAAAATATAATTGTATCAGCTAGAATTTTGTTAACATTAAATTACTGTAATATACACACGAAAAAATATGCAGTAGCAAGTCTGTGTATGGTAGCTAAAGGCTTAAATTTTTTCAGTTAAATTTCCCATTACATTAATATGGCACATACTCTTCTAGAAATTATTAGATTTCTGAATTAATTTTTGTTACAGAATTAAAAACTGTATTGTCGAAATCTTAAGCTCTCATTTACTTTCATCCTCAAATCTAATGACTCGCATTCAAGAACTATTTTATTAGAATATTGATGAAAAGTCTCATAATGCTGCGCCTATGTGGTTTTTTTATCTAATAGAGAAATAAAACCGTCACCTCTACATAGCGACTGCTCGCATTATGCTTCATTTCAAAAAGATATTTGTCTAAATTGAAAAAATGTGTCATATTTGTATGAAGTCTACATAACTGAGTAATTATATATAGTTGTAAGTTGCTTTTACCACTAATTAAGTTCACATATGTTGTAATTATATTTTTATAATACTACTTTCGTTCTTATTGCTTTGTAAAACTAGTTACAGGTACTTAAATTTCGTTGTCAAAAATATAGATGCCAAAATTTTTTCATTTTTTGTCAGTGTACCACTTATGAAGACATTATTATATTGACGTTTAGAGATGTCATATATACGTTCTTTTAAAAGAAAAAGCTTATTAGACGAGTTATACATCAATTCTAGACATATTATTAAGTAAACGATAGGATCTGTAATAACGCACCTGGGGGAGAAAACGTCAGACGGAAATGACTCTCAGGTCGTTTGTTTCCGTTTCAAATATTAAAGCGTCCAATTAGTCCGATGGTAATGCGAACTTGCGCAACTTCCGTCTACTCGGCCAGTGCATTAAGCTTTGTCCGCTTTGTACTACAAACATTGCGGTCGCGCAGGACCAAAGAATAGAACAAGCGAGGGCGTCGAAATATAGGGTGCGCCCAAAATCCTGCATAGTTTCTCTCTTCCCCTTGTATAAAAAAGACTATAAACACTACGAGCGAAACTGAAAAAAATAGCGGTTCTGTATTGTCGCAGGTATCGATTGTTTTTGTTTTACTAAGCGATTAAAAACTAAAAACCTCTAGTGGGCGAAATGGGTGTTACGAATGAAAATAAGGGATAAAAAAATCTTATTTTCTAATCGAAGGTAGATTTTTAAAAATTCTTCCTTTATAATTTAGTTTAAAAGTTTGCCGAGATATTTTACGAACATCTTTGAAGAGCTGCATGACGTCTAGTCAAAAGGAACTTATCAAAAGACATTAGCGTAAAGAATTAACGAGGGCGGACGCGATAACGAATTTAGGGTTATAACACCGAGTTCTGAGGCATTCTGCGCCACGGGATGTATACGGGACGACATCCGATCTCACGGAAAATCAAAACTCGAGGTCGCGTACGTTTTGCCTTAATGCGCATCGCCCGTTTCCGCCACGCTGCTGGAAACACTAATTCTCGTCGTCATGCGCCCGTCGCGTCGTAGAGAGAGGCACACGACCGTGATGGTCTCCGAGGAGAATAGAAAAGAGGAATGAAATATTATACGAAGCTACGACCGGACTGGATTGGACGACGAATTTCGTAGCCAGAAAAACGAGCAGCCGGTTACGTCGTTCGATAAACGCAACGTTCTCCACGAATTTTTCTGAATAAAAACAAAAATAACAAAATGCTTTTGAACGAATTATGCTGTCAGACTGTATTTGATACGTATAAACATAAAATAATATTAATGTGCGTATAATTATTATATATTTTCGTAAACATTTTGTACACGGGAAAAAGGATTAATTGCAGCAGCAAGAATCTGTATGTGGTAGCTAAAAGTGTGTAACTCACAACTGAAATTTAGCAACTGTTCACAGATTTTTGCTGCAACTAATCTTTTTCTATCTTTTTTTTTTCATGTACTATCCCTGTCGATCATCTGTTTCTACTTGTCCCCCTGTGTGTGTGCAGCAGCAAGAATCTGTATGTGGTAGCTAAAAGTGTGTAACTCACAACTGAAATTTAGCAACTGTTCACAGATTTTTGCTACTGCAACTAATCTTTTTCTATCTTTTTTTTCATGTACAATCCCCTCGATCATCTGTTTCTACTTGTCCCGCTGTGTGTGTCTGACTCTGTTCACTCGTTTCCACTGTCCACCTCATCGCGAAAGAGAAAGTTTCTAAGTGGGATACCAATTTTGTCGAAGAATCTGTTAAATATAAATAAAGAAGAATCTGGGATACTCTGTATAATATATCAGACCCTAAAAGTTAGATGCCCTAAGTGCTTTCCTTGGAGTTTTGTGTATTAAAATATCAATTGCTCTGAAAGTCGAGAGAATCGAAAGATGGACGACGATAAATTCGGCGTCCCTCCTTTCATTTTCTTTATTTTCGTCGCGTAAACGCGTGTAAAAGTTTCTGTTTCTCCGTCTTCCGAGCGAAAGTGAAAGAAAATAAGGCGTGGACCTCCTTTGCGCGACGCTAGACGCGTCGCGACGATGAAAAGTTCGCGACTTGCACGTTGCTGCCCGCCGATTCGCGGGACAGACGTAATCAACTCGCCGAGGCAAGAAAAACGCGCGATGTAACTTCGACGAGAGGGACGACGATCGATCCTGAATAACTTAAGGATCTCCGAGGAATCCTTAACGTCGCGTCGGCAGAGAAAGCGCGAGCAATAGTCCCTGTCGAAGTTTTGTCTGCAACTTCAAAAGACTTCCAACACCAATCGAGCGTCGCAAAGTGAGCTTCGCGAGCGCTACTTTCTCACGCTTATCGTCGCGAGAATCACCTCTCTTTCTTTTGCTCTCTCGCTTGAATTTTTTCAGCGAAACGCTCGAGACGATAATCTTGCACGTTTGCAACTTTTGACTCTGGGATCTGCTTCAATCGCGATAGTCGGCGAGATCGCCATTAGGATCATTACGTTTGCGTATCTAACGTTAATTATAGAATCGCGCATTTAATTGCTCCAGTTATTTTATCGTTAATTTAATCGTTTAACACGCGCGCGCGTGCGCGCGCACATGTGCACCCGTTGACCAATGCGGCGTGTAAATCGCTGAAAATTTGTAAATACCACGTTCAATTACGCGCATCAATTATTTCCTAATCAAATGGCCGTGTAAATAATATATACAAATAATATCGCGAGTACGATTTTAATGCGGATTAAAACGCGCCGGTAACGGCCGGAAATAACTGGTCGGCGATATTATTTTGATAGAGACATTCATTAACGATGCCGCTAATGAAAAGCTAATTAGCAACTATTTGTACGCGTGCGTGATCTACAATGCGGCGAAAAGCGAAGTAGCCGCGCGAAAAACCTAGTTTTTTATGCATTCCATATTTAATTCCAACATGCGCTCTTCGGCAAGTCGCGTTAATTCGCTAATAGCCAATTACGCGTCGTGCTATGAAATATAAAAATACGGTTCTCAAACTGACTCAATATTTCGCAAAGCGAAAGTGTGTTCTTTTTATTTTCATACGAATAATATAGTGCCGACATTAAATGTCTCAGTCGCTGTTGTTGATTAACAATTTGCGACATAGCGTCCAATCGTGTTTCTTCCTTCAATTTTCTGATTTCCAGACGACGAAAGAGCAGCGAAGGAAAGAGCCGCTTTTTTCGTTGTAAATTTCGCGAAGATTGAGAATTTGTATAAATCGAATAGATTACGCAGGAAATAACGGATTTCTTGTCGTGATCCAAACGCAAATTTATAGCGACTCCTCGAAAGCGTATGGCTTCCGCCTTCAAAAGCGCATATCGCTATGCATCTCACGAAAACGACGAGGAGAGCATTCGCGAGTCTTTCCATGTCGACTTTGTGCGTCCGGAAAGTGACTTCGAGAAATACGAAAAAGTTCCGGCATCGATTTGTATGTACACAGTTTGCGATTAATTTACGAATGGAAAATGACGCGTTTTAACATAAAAATCTATGGAAATTATGAATTTTGCAAATATCATCAGTTTCATTATTAAAGCTGATTCGATTCTTGCAATAAAATTTCCGAGAAAATTGTAATGCATTAAAATTTGCAAAAGTAGAAAATTTATGAATGTAAAAATTAATAACAAAGACAATGAACCAAGCAAGAAGTTCGTGCTTTACAATATTATATTTAAAACAAATTTCATAATTTCGCAATTTTTTTTAATAAATATAGTTAATTAAATCAAATTAATAATCAAATAAAAAAATTATTAGAAAAATATCATAATTCATAAATACTTTAAAATGCAATCTAATTTGAGATTTCACTGCGACTAAGATGTACAAATAAACGATTAGAATTTCACATACGACAGCAAGAATTCAATTGTCGCGAAAAAATCAACAATCGACAAATTTGTTGTATTATTTAGTTTTCTGTGGAAGAAGTTTGTGATCGACGTTTTTGTGAAACAAATCCAGCAGGCGTGAGTAATGGCGACCAGCAAACTGCGATCCCTTCTAGAGATGGACTTCCACACGATTGTTTTAGTCAGATCGAATTGGATATATTTTTACTACGTGCGAATTCGTCATGACGCACGTGGAACGGAACGAAATTGCTTCGATCTTTAATGGTAACAGATTCTTCAAGAACTGTATGCCTTCAAGAATTGTGCGCGCGTGTCGCTTGTCTCGATTTTTTGCTTGTATTATATCGACAGAATCGATCGTTCTGCTATCTCTATTTTCGCTGCCGAAAGACGTGTTCGCAACTTGTTAAATTAATAGAACGTAATTAGCGAGCGGCTTTTTCGATCGTCCTTCGGACGCTTGTATCGAGCTGCATTATAGCCGCATAATGGCAATTGTAATAAAGTCTCCGACCAGCAATTAGAGCGTAATTAGAGCGGTTTAAAATTAGCAATTGAGTAATTAGTTCATATTGGCATTGTAATAATTGATTCACTCGCTATTATATTATAAGATTTATTTGGACTGCTGCGTGTCATCTCAGCACTTCTAAAGGATTAAAATTTTTAAGTCAATACGTGCGTTTTATACAAGCCAATAAAAAAAATGTGGAAAATAATTTGAGCTACATTTTTACACGAAATGAAGGCAAAAAATTATTTTCCACGCGGATATACAACGCACAGAAGAAAAATTAAACTTAAATCAAGACAGATATTCTCGTAAATAAGAATATTATAATCTTCTTAGAGAGATTTAGTTTTGATTTGATTGAATTTATTGTATTAATGCAAATATTCTTTTACAAAACTAATATTCGCAACAACACAGATTCAATCAAATCGAGTCTAAAATCTTCCTAAGAAGAGATTATAATATATTCTTGCTTATATATGAGAACATCTATCTTTCAAGACTAATTTTTCTTTCTGTGCGATTAAGTAAACTTATCTTTCACGATGCTGCTATCAGACACCGTCGTTCCACGCGAAGAATCTCGTAGCGACTTTTCGTAGACGAACGAAGTTTCGCCCGCCGAATTTCGCAAATGGCGAAAGTCGCGCAAAGTCCATTGCGAATTTGACGCAGCAGATGCTTACTGCGCGTATCACACGAGACTCAACGTAATACTTTCTCTCTCTCTCTCTCTCTCTCTCTCTCTCTCTCTCTCTCTCTCTCTCTCTCCTTCTCTATTTCTCTTAAAGATACTTTCGTCATTCGCTGACCCGCGAGAAGCCAGCTGTCGCGTCAAAGTTCAACAAGACAAACGACTATTAAGAGAGGCAAAAGTTCGCGCGAAGATCACCCGCCTTCAAACAACGTAACAACATCGAACGAAGTGTAGGAAAATTAAAATTTGTTGAACAAACAATTTTTCGAACCTCTCTCCGCCGCCACTGCGTATTATAGATGGCGATTGATAGCTGAAAACGTCAACTACATGTGTGTGACAATATTGTAAACCTCGTTATTAGAAATTTGAGTATCATTAAAAACATAAATACATAGCGAATTTTCAAACTAATGGCATTAATGACAGAATTTAATGATAGATTAATTTTTAGTCAATTGTCTTATAGAAGAAATTCAATATTTATTTGCAATTACAATAAACTCACAATTAATTAATTCTCAATATTTGTTTATGTCTTGACTCATGTCAATCTTAAATTTGCTTGATAAAATTGTAAAGTCCTTACGTTAATTCTAATAGCTTTACAAGTCATTTTATTATACAGATATATACGTTTTAATTCTAATGGTTATTAAGTATTCAACGTTAAAAAATACGAAGCTATCGAAAAAGTTAACTCAGTCTCATTTAAGTGGATGTGCTCAAACGAGTACTCCTTGCGAAAAACAAGGTCTAATTTCGTTGGCATCGCAAATAATACGAATGGACGTCGCGCCGCGGAGAGTTCGGAAACGTCAAAGAGATTTTACTCTCATCGCAGCCCCACGCTATGAAAAAAGGCTGTCCCGCGTTGCCGGACGTAGCATAATAAATCTCCTTCAAAACGCCGTGCGTTTCTCTCTCATCTATCGGAACGTAATCGTGAATTTCCACGATGTAGTTTATTGGAAAAGATTTTTTATGCGGCGAAGATTAAAAATCTTTTGGATGTACAGAACATTCTTGGGAATGTCCTAAAAAAAAATATGCGTGATATTTAATACCGTTTTCTAAATAAATTGAAATTTCTTTCGTCGCAAAGACTGCTTCGTTAATCAAATGGCAAGTAGTACCGCACGTTATTGATTTAATTCTCCAGGCGCGCTTCGGAGAGCCCCGAGCTAATTATTCGAGAGTGCAAACATAAGTAGCTCGGTAACAGATGAGCGTTTAAATGCGTTTGCAGTACGTTTCCATTTCTGCTGCCGTTCCGGCCTTATTAGAATAAAAGCGTCGCATCACGAGCGCGAAGGGTATACGGGAAATTAAGTGGCGCGAGCCGTAACTGGTTCCGGGCTGAAAGTGCTTTCACGTGTCTCTCGGCGATCTTCGAAGGTGAGCTTATTTACGACACCGTGGCGACAGGCCACGGGCATGCCGGGCACGGTCCCGTAATTTCGTATACGACCGAGAATGACCGCCGCAACCGTAAATAAGCGACGACGAGACAAGGGTCTTTCGCGGGCGAGAGAAAAAAAAAAAAAGAATAAGAGCCGGCTGCGCGCACTTAACAAAAGTTACGCCCGCGTTTCGTTCCCACCACACGTGTCCCTTCAAGATCGATCGCGATCTTCTTCCGCCTAATTCAAATAAATTAACGCTGTTTACCGAGCGTGAAAAGGCTTAACTCGACGTAAAACGCTTCAACGAAGCGTGATATTCTTGTATCGTTAGCTGCATCAGCAAACAGTGGGAAATAATTGAATCGATAATCCATTTCTGAAAAGGGCATCGATAATCGTACATATCAAAGAATTGTTGCTGTTTTTCCGCGTTGCCGATTGGTTTTCTTGCTGCGTTTACTTCGTGAGCGGCTATCATTGCATATTTTGACAATCGAGGGATTAATAGTGTAATAGTAACAGTGTAATATTAATTGTATTTATTCAAGTATTTAAACAAGTATAGTTAAAAGAAGTTAAATAGCGCGCGCGAAGCACGCGTCTATATTGTTTAGTATTATTCAAAGATAATATTAAACAAAGTAATGAAACAAATACACCGCAAATATTTCTTCGAAAAAATTAATGTGCTACGAATTTTTAATTATTATATGATTATTAAAAAAACGCGTATTATTTGCTATATATTTTGCAAAAATAAAAATCTTACAATTATAAAATAATAAATGGTTACGTTGTTAATATTACACAATAAAAAACATTTTGTATTTGTGTTAAAAATGGTCCTTGTTAAAATTTTTGTTTTGAAATAAATTTTTAACATATCCGACTGTTAATCCAACATAATGTGATTATGTTATTTAAATATTTTGTATTAAATTAATATTTAACATACATTTCTTAGTATTAAAGTAACATAATTTATACGAGTAAACGAACAAACAACGTAAAAATAGTTTAAAAATATAAATTTAAAGAATAAAAGAATGCACGTGTTAATTTAACATATTATAAGTGTTAATTTTACTAAAGAAATATGCTTTCACACATTGTTTCCAAATTGTGTCAAAATGTTACTTTTTTATGTTAATTTTTACATAATTTGTTTATGTCACTAACATATTCATCTTATGCCAAATTAATACAAAAATTTGAGTAGATCGTTTGCGACGATGTTAAACTTAACACAAACAATTTTTTAACAATGTACGTGTGTTTTGCATAAATAAAATTCTTACAATTGTAAAAAATTCAATGGTCACATTATTAATACATTATATTTTGTAAAAACAAAAATTTTATGATTATTATAAAACCAATGGTCATATTGTTGGTGCATAACGTTTTGCAAAAAATCTTACGATTATTATAAAAATCAACGGTCATATTACACCTGTCCTCGAAAACTATCTGAAACTCACAAAGCGAACACCCGCGATCGAATGTAACTTAACGGATACGACATAGCTTGCGGCTCGCGGTATGACATAATCGATAGCAAAGTTTTGCGAATAAGAAGCGATTTGTAAAAGGATTGAATTATTCATGTGCTCACACCATCGTGCACGGACACGTCGCGAAAGTTACGGAGATCTCGAATGTCACCGCATTAATTCCGAATTACAAAGTCGGTTACGTAAAATTTTATTAAAACAAAATCGCCAACTGTAGAACGGGAAGAAAAGGAAAAAGAGATCGATGCCCATCCGCGGATTTCATATCTCGCGGACTGTTCGACAGCGGAACTTGTCTTGCACAAAAAAAAATATATATATATCAAATGTATCGAAAATCTCGATCCCGATTCGTGCTCGACCATGTACGAAAAGAGCTTCTAACGAAACTAAAAATCAGAAAGATCGAAAGAGGAAAGGGGGACCTATAACTCCCTCGATCCGCGCTTTTTATTACATATCGCGAAAGAGCGACCGGCGCTTTGAAATTCGCGGTGCGAGCGCGTCGCAATTGAATTAATCGGGACCGCGCGCACTCGCCGCACAATATAATGCACTGTCGTCTGCGGTCGCAGCACGACCGAAAGCTTATATCAAAAATCATTAATTGAACGTACTCCGGCTCGCGTCCGGGGGTTCAAAGGTAAACCGGGATTAATTAAACGTTCCGCGTACGAGCGAGCGAGCCGGCCAGACAGACAGAGAGCGCGCGGAAAGAGAACTACCTCTCCCCCAGGTAAAGATACGTTACCGGTAAAAATCCCATCCTCGAAACCGGGGGGGGGGGGGGGGTTGGCAGAAGGGGATGCTCGGTGGACCCTCCAATTACAGCCGATGCGCGCAAAAAGCGCGCAACCGAAAACGAGAATGAAGAAGGCGAGCCGATAACGAATGTTGACGCACTCGCGTATCGCGGACACTCGACGGGGTGCTCTTTGCACGTGGAAGCACGTGGGCGGACTTCCGTATTTGGTTCGTCCCGACGTGATCGTTCGACGATCGAAGATAAGAGGAATGAACGATACGGGAGGTTGGCGAGCTCATTACGACGGCCTCGACGGTTGGTCGAGAGATAGAGAGAGAGAGAGATTTTGTTTCGAGGTACTTTGCAGCTTCCTAAACTAATAACCGCGGGCGGCTCGTCCCCAGCATTATAA